>BMAW01030789.1:0-18303 GCA_019974015.1 Nephila pilipes | reverse complement strand
GGTTGAGTTTCCAATCATACGTTAGTCTTTATTTTTAAGATTAATTATATACCGCCATGTATATGTAATATATGTATATCAATAATTAATCTTAAAGCAAGGCATCATATGATTGAAATTCACCAAGTAATTGGAAATCTTTTTAATCTTAGTGCGTCTTTGACTTAAACATTATTGAATTTCGTTACGATACTATATACATAGAATCCTTACAATCTTACCTTAAATTCTGTCTTGAGACACTACAAAAAGTTGATTCTATTAGTAAATCACATTACACAATATCTGTCAATTCTTATTTACAAAACGATAATGTTTATTCGCTATATCATGAGGGTATTGAAAAGTGAAGCATTTCATGAATAATGAATTTAATTTTTTCTATCATACATGAAATAGAGTGCAATTTGTAAAATAATGAGAAGATTAATATGATCTCATACTATTTTAAATTAAAAAAGTCTGTTCGAAACAAATAAATTTTTTCTATTCTATTACCAGTCAATACGAACTCTGGATAACAACAGCAAACTGATAGGTTAGATATAGCTGCTGATCTATACTTATGTATTTGACTCATATCTTACATATTGTTTTAATACAGAAGAATAACATTATCATTGAGGAAGTTTGTTACTATTTGGTTGCAAACAAATTTGATGAAACTTTCTAATAAACATAATTATGAAGCAATAATAACAAATATATATATATATATATATATATATATATATATATATATATATAAGTCATGGGAATAATTTCAGACTAACCATTTCAGAAAATACTTTATGCTAAGAAAAAAATTAGCTTAGAAATCGATAATATTTATGCTACATTAGCAATTTACATGGTCATTCAATATATATTTTTTAAAACAGAGTAATCACTGTACTAATTATGATATTAAAAACTTGGTCTGTAGAAAAGTAGATATTAATAAAAAAGAAGATATTTATTTGAAAGTTTTAAAACAGCTATTGTTAATCTCCTGGATAAATTTATTATGTAGTCAAAGTACTGATTAATTATGATGTTATATGCAAATAATTCTACATTAATTTAATTTATAAGCATCTCGAAAAATAGTAACTACTTTAGAGTAGTGATCAATAGTTAAGAAGGGATTTTTAATAGAATTGTAGCATTTTATAATAAAATTGATTTTATTATTCATGTTGCATTGCCTCAAGTGTTTTTAACAAGTAAAGAACTGATAATAAGTAAAATTTATTACCAATCATTCGAATGTAAATTTTATCCCTGCTGTCAAAAAAAAAAATTACAAAAAATTCGACAAACTATTATGCATAAGTAGAAGGATACTTCCATTATTAAAAATAGTGATATAGTCAAATACATGAAGCATAAAGATGTATGCTATTTATAGCTATTATTTTGAAGATCTTTTAAATTATATTGAAATAAAGGATCATATCAAAGTTCTAAAAGAGATCTATTCAAAATTTAATATGAATAAAAATATTGCATATGAAAAATTTAATTATTCAGTTTTATTAGTCTTAAAATTACTTATTTTTTAATAATAAAATATATTTTACAGATTAAAAGTGTACCACAAATTTGGGCTTCAAATAATTGTGCGACCAATATTTATTTATATTTTTTATAAAAAATTATTTTTTAATTATAATAATTCTAAAGTGCTTTGAAACATTGATTCTATTACTTTCTTTCACATTAATAACATAAAGGTGTTAGATTTTTCTTGCCTTTTTATCCGGTTATTTTAATGTATTGTAAACTTATGCCAACATAAATAAAGCGGAATATTGAGAAGAGTTTTAATAATAAAATATAATAAAGTTTCTGGTAATATATATTATAAAAAGGGAATAACTTTTCTTCTTTGTGATTAATAAAGTGCACTTATGGGGCAGTTCATCAAGCCTGAATATTTTTGGAATATAATTAGTAACGAAATTTTATATAATATTAGACTTGCGACTAAATTGAAGCATATTCTTATTAACTTGGAACAATTTTACTAAAATTGTCAGCAAGCAGAGTTTCCTTCGAACTTATTAAAAGTAATTAAAAATATAATAATTATAATGTTTAGTTGTTTATTTATTCGTTTTTATTTTCTTTTTTCAAATTTGTTTTTAAAATTTGATTTTTTTTTCTCTCTTTTTATATTCATATTTTTAATTTTTTTCTATTCTTTTTTTTTTCCATTTTGTTCAAATTGTTATTATTTTAAAGTCTTTGAAATTCATCTGCATTATTGCTCTTTCTCTCTGATATTTGTCATTACTATAATTCCGGATATAGCTTGAGCGGAAATAATCTTGCTTTGTAAGCATAAGAATAGTGTAATGTTGCTGCAATGTACGAGTCCCATTAAAGTTTTTAAAACTTTTTTGCAAGGGTTGATTTATTTTCTGGATTATTCTGGATTCATTTGTTACAGTTATCTCTTTGTAGCTATGTGCGCCTTTTTGGAGTTTATTGTCTTTCATAATGATTTATAAAAAATTTCTGTTACGAATTTTTGGACCTGTAAAACAGGCTTAAACAGCTAATCGCTTATAATTTAGATTCAGAATTTATAAATGTTATATTTCATTTTCTTTCTCAATGGTTTTTCTTTCCATCATTTTAATTGCTTTTCATGCCTTGGTAAATTACTTATTCGTGATTTAAATTTTTCCTACTTACTATTTTTATTTATTGCGTATTCTTTCAGGTTTCTATTTTCTTTGTAAACTGTTTTATTGTATCGTTTCTCTTTTGTTTTAGGTTTTTGGAATTAGTTTTTTTCTTACTTTTTTCAATATAATCTCATAATTATAATAAATATTTATGTTTTCTTTGTCATTTTAAATTTTTTCTTTTGTTTTAATTTTTGCTTCTGTAATAATTATTTCGTTTGTTTTGTTATATTACTGGTTTATTATTTAAATATTATACATATACATATATATATATATATATATTTGTGTGTGTGAGAGAGAGAGAGAGAGAGAGTATATATATATATATATATATATATTGCCATAGATTACTGTTATACTTTCACCTCATCCATGAATAATGACAGTAATTTATTGAGCTGATGAAAAATTTGAAGCATTAGTTTTGTAAATAAATGAATTAAATTAATTAAATAAATAAAAAAAATTTAAAAAAAAAAAGAAACAATTTGAATTCCTGATTTTTTTGTTTGTTTTCACTCCTTTTAGAGCAACACAGTGACATTCAGAAAAACGTTCGAAAGACAATTCCAATCGGCATTCAATTTTAGTTTTGAATAGTAATTTTTTTTTAAATTACAAAACATAATTTAAAAAAAGTATAATATTAAAACACGACACCAATTAGTTCTTTTTCATACATCTTAAGATATCTCATAAGCTTTAGATTTCATAGTATTAACTATAATAACCAAAAAAAGAAAGAAATGAATATTAAAATGAATTTATATTAAGAAATATTAAATGTAAATTGCTAAGTTAAAATGAATTTCTGGAGAAAATCTTGAAAAAATAATGAAACAAGAAATATTTTTCAAGTAAACAATTTTAAAATTCCTTTATTGATTAAATATACAAATGTATAGTTGTATTAATTAATAAGAAACTACCATACATTTTATTATTGTCATAAAACCTTTTAATCAAGGAAAGGTACAAGAAGCTGATGGACAATGCGCCATACAATTAAAATTTGTTAAAATGATTACAAATTTATCTTTTAAAAATATTATTACTTAATATTATATCTTTTTGCATTGCAAATATTTGAGTTTTGTGTTATATATCGAATTCAGTATTAATATTTTTTAAAGTGAAATATACGACTTTGCAGTTTGTGAGCCGTAACTTTTTCTATACGCATTCAAAGTTCAAAACATAAAAATAAACAAAAAAAAAAAACCGATGCAGCAAGAAGGAATTACCCGATTATAATGAAATTTCTTTTGCAAAGACATTTGGACCGAAAATGCAAATGATTAAAACATGGTATCCAATGAATGAATAGCGGGAGCTACAGCTCATCGGAACTGTGCACTCAGCAGGTGTATATAAGAAGCGATTCTCAATCTGATGGTTCAATTTTCTGTTGCATTGCTATTAAGGATACCTTTCAAAGACTAAAAAAACGCCTTGCAATAGGATTCGAGCTCATTAAGAGCAATTGTCAGAGTTTGAAAGAGGTCGTATCATTGGATTGAAATAGGCAGATTGAGCAAATCCGAGAATTGCTCGTCAAATCAGTCGAAGCGATCGGCGATTAGAAGATGCTGGCAAGAATGAGTGGACAATAGCAGATTTCAATGCTATGATGGTAGCGGTAGATCGGGAGGACAGAGTGATTGTCAGATTAGCTGTCACAGCACCGGATTCATCGGTATCAATTATCAGACGTGTGACCCGCACACGAGTGTCCACCATGATCATTCACAGACGGCTGACAGAGGCTGACAATATATGCTCATACCGACCGCTACGCCACCTGCCACTTACAGCTGCACACGGTCGAGCCAGATTACAGAGGTGCTTAGCTTGATCAGGTTGAAATGATGCTGACTGGGGATGTATAGTGTTTAGGGAAGAATCCCGTTTCCAACTGTGTCCTGACGATCATCGAAGTCGTGTCTGGAGACATCCAGAGCAGCGTGCCTATTCTAATTTCATTATTGCACGCCACACAGGCCCTCAACCAGGAATTATGATCTGGGGTGCATTTCCCTTAATAGCCGGAACCCTTTGGTCGTCATTAGAAGCCTATTTACAGCACAGCGGTATGTTGACGACTTTCTTAGACCTGTATTACTAACATTCTTTTGCAGTACCCTGGCCTTATTTTTCAGCAAGATAATACCTGACCACATACGGCACGTGTTGCTATGAGCTGTATTGCAGCTTGTCAGCCAGATCTCTCTCCAATCGAAGATGTCTGGGATATGATGGGAAGGCGATTGCATCTACCTGGGATTGTTATTTACCT
This sequence comes from Nephila pilipes, assembly GCA_019974015.1. NCBI lineage: Eukaryota > Metazoa > Arthropoda > Arachnida > Araneae > Nephilidae > Nephila > Nephila pilipes. Next base: position 13,329 of record BMAW01030789.1, on the reverse strand, counting down.
AAGCCGAGAATCGGAGCAAATTTGGCAATAAATATAGCAAGAGACCATCAGGGAGCTTTATCACTATATGCCACGTCGTGTGACAACTTGCATCCAGGCTAGAGATGCGTCAACACCTTATTGAGCTCTTTACTTTGTAACTATGTATCTCTGAAATAAATCATTCGTTTTTTCTGAAATTTTATTTATTTTCTATTCTGTATATAATTTTTCTATTCGCCAATTTTTTTCTCCATCGGACAACTCCTCCTTGGTGGGGCGTTAATTTTTTTGTTACAAAGTGTATGTGTGTGTTAGTGTGTGTGTATGTAACGCTTTCTGCCATTTTAAAAACTTAATGTCTCCTTTCTTTAAATATTGAATGACAGTATTTAGTTTAACATTTTACCTTATTAGTTACATCAAATATTTACTTTTGCTTACAGAATAAAGTAATAGAAACTTTAGAGTTAACATTTCATTTTCTGTTCCTGTTAATTCTCTCTTTTATTTAAAGTTTATGCTGCTTACACTATGATTTATAGGCTTTTGAGACACAACCAGTAAATGAATCAGCTTTGCATCTACTTTACAATCACTTCAAGCCGAAGTTTAAGCTATGAAATTCTGTTAATGTACCTTAGATTTCATTACTTTGACCTTTGATTTATGAAGTAGTGTTATCCATAAACTTTACCTTATGCGTTTACCTAAGAAAGTAAACAAGAGTTCATGTTAATTTCTACGATTTAATGTTAAGACAATCAGTTTAAAAACTATTAGTTTTATTTATTTTAGGATGTCACCCTTTTTACAAAAGAAGAATTGTTTAATGCATTTATGGTCAAACATTTTAATGCGTAGTTTTCTCAATAAAAAGGCATGAAATAAGTATAATAATGACATTTAAATGTTGCTAATGCTAAATATATTCAAAGTCATCAAGTTGATTTTATTTAAGAACTAAAAATCTTGTAATATATTTTTATCTTCAATGGTTATTCTAATGATCTAATAATACAATTAAGTTTATACATTTAATGATTATACGAGATTTAATAATTTTATAATAATCTTTTTAACAGCAGAAACTTTGGAACTGATTGCTCCAAAATGTTGACATGGGTGATATAAAAATATTCTTTATTTTAGAACCTTTTCATTGTCAAACTACAATATAAAGTTCAACTGACTGCATTTCATTATATTTTTTCCTATTTTCTTTATTCTTGTAACTAAACATATATGACTTAAATTACATAGGTAGCCTTAAAGCGATGAAACTAATTACAAGATTCTCTTAAGAATATTCGTTTTAAAGATTAAATAAATATTATTTTAACATTATACATTTATGCTTAAAAAGTATAGATCTGCATTTTATGCATATCATCTCTCAATATCTTAGGCATACGAATTTCAATTAAGAAATCTAACGAGCTATATTTATCCATGAAACAAATGCAGGAAAGAAGATAAGGAACTACAAAATATTTCTAAGATGTAGAAATAGGAAGTATAAATAAAAGAGTATGAGAGATGTGCTTAAAAATTAAATACACTTTAAGAGTCTATATGCAATGTTATATATGAACTTATATTTTTTTTTAACTTACAAAACAATTAGTGTAAATACTTCAAAATAATTTTATTTTTCATTTCATAATGTATTATATAATAATAATTTATAATTTTCTTAAAAAAAATAGTGTAAATATTTTAAGCAAATTTTACCTTTCATTTTATATTTCATTCAAAATACATAAATTCAAAGATTAAATAAAAATATTTGTAAGTTTTTCTGTATTAAATAAGATATTTATTATATTTCTTTTAATCAATATAATTATCTTTGTGTGAGATATAATGATAATTAATATTATTAATTAGGTAATTTTAACAAATCTGGGTATAAGAGAGTTCACATAGTGAGTGAAAAAGTTAATATATTAATCAATTGTATTATTCTAATATTCTAATAAATTCTGATAGATTAATATAATGACTTAGATAGAAGCTGCTACTTCTCCAAAGAAAGCCATTGAAGAAAGTTTAAAGCTACGATTCCAAAGTATTGGATGTAATTCAAGAACATTGTTTACTTAGTTTATAATGATTAAGCATAAGGACGGAACTAAAATATTTTCAAACAGTGTAATCTCATTTTCATATGTGAAAATAATATATAATCATTAAAATAAAATAAACATTTCCAACACCTTTCCTTTTCATCTTAATATTAAGAATCATAATGAAATCTACATTTTTTTTTCAGTAAATAAAATTTTAGTATAAAATGTGTAGTAAAACAATGTAATGCATTTATGGTGAAGTGAATTTTTGTGTGTGAAAAAATTATATAATTAATGAAATATAAGGGTAATTATTCATTAATTGAAACATTTTGGTAATAGCTTTGATTTTATTGTGTAAAATTTGAGGTTTTACAAATGTCTTCAACAATTTAAAATCTGATCATCTTTAATAGACATCTACCTTTTATTAATATTTTCAGAAGATTCAATTGATCATATTTTGGTCTGCAATTTATTTTTCATTCTTTTAGTAAACGAAAAACTAAAGTTAAGTTAGTTAAAGGCAAGTATTTGTTAAAGTTATGTTCACTTTTATTTTCTATTTTACCGATAAAATTGCTACAATTTTCCGATTCTCGTGTATTTTAAAAAATTTTGTAGTCTGTTTTATTTTAGAATTTTTTCAATTAATAATTTTCTTTAATGTCATTTACGATACAAAATATCTTATTTCTCTTTTTTATAGTTATATGCATTTCTGCCAAATAGGCGCTGTCAGCAATGAATACAATTAAGTTTACAAAAATATTTAACGGGAAATAATCTTTTTAAAAAGTGCCTATTTTTCTCACGAGTTATCAAAAAACAGATTTCCAGAAAACAGTTCTTTAAACTCCAGTATCTGCGTTATAACAAAAATTGATCCATATATGTCTGTCAAATGAAACTAGTTAGTTACCAGTACAAAAAGAATGACGTATTTTTCCTTTCTAGTGATTCCTTCACCCTAAAAGGGCTACTTAGCTATAACCAGGAGTAATTTTATTTGTTTCCCTCTGAAAAAGTTTAATAATTGTTATCGAAAAGTAATCATGATAAACGAAGTCAATTTTGAAGCTTCTCTCTAACGTGGTAACGCAGAATTTAATTGAATTTAGGAGCCATGTGTTTGTTTGTTTCTTCTTTGTTAAATAGCTATTTTCGAGGGAAGAAATGGTTGCCATTTTCGGTTTTTCTAACACTGTTAGTGACGTAAGATAATTAATAAATGTCACTATTATTATTATTTTTGCAATTCTCAGCAAGTAAATATTGTATCAAAGTTTGATGCATTATTCATTTTAAAAATTCAATGAAATTTAACAAACAATGCATTTACAAAAATTTCCTTCGTTTAATTTATTTGGTAGTGAGAACAAAATTCATTAAAAGAAAGAGAATAATGATAAAAAAAATGTTTTCGATAAGCACTGTCATTGGAAATTAAAGAGCACAAGTATTTATCGCTTAAGTAATCAGTCTGTGACGCTAGCCCAATCCGGGCTGCCTCTTGTGCCTTAGTTAGATTCAATTATTAAACACTAAGACACAAAAACCAATCAAAGAGACACTAGAACAATATTTACAGAATTTATTAACTTCTATTTACTATAACAGCAACTATATATGCTCTCCAGGGGAAGATTTCTATTAACCAAACTCAACCCACCAATAGTAATCTAATAGACTCTTACCACTAATCCTTCCTCGACTGCAACTCACTCTGGATCAATTGTTGAAAACAGTAGTAACTAAACCTCTTGCAACAATCTTTATTCTAATCACCTATTTCAACCTCTCTTTCCACTTCTTCTGCTTATCTATAACTTCTCCTTCAGCTTCTCTATAACTTTTCCTTCAGCTTCTCTATAACTTTTCCTTCAGCTTCTCTATAACTTCTTCTTCAGCTTCTCTATAACTTCCCCTTCAGCTTCACTATTGCGACTTTCAGTGAGAGTTTATATTTTTCCTAACTCTCCCGCCTCACTTCATTTCTACCTGTTTTCTATCTATATATTCACGTTTCATTTTTGTTTGGACAAAGAATGTTTAGCAAAATCAATCAATCTTAATTAAAAGTTCCCAAGGTTAGTGAATAGAAATCGCGAATAGCCTAATGTCACAAGTCTATTATTGATAAAGATTCATTTATATTCTCTAATCAAAAAAATATTGCTTTCTTTCAAATAGCTCAAAATACCAAAATTATGAATAGTTAAGATACGTTTTTTTTTTCAATTCGAATGATGTAACTTATAACAACGTAAGTGATGAAGTAAAACTAAAATGATACCTTGGGTATAGCAATTAGAAGAAAAAATAATTTATGTTAAGAATTTATAAAATGAGTGGCGAAATTAATTAATTCATCCTTGCATAATTTCAGCTAATATATTTTCTTCAATTTCAATTTGTATGGCTCTAATTTAAATCTTTAGATTACAATGAATTAATTATTGAAATGCGTGTATACAGGTAAGACAAATATTTGATTTAAGTGAAATTTTTGAGCTTCCCAAATCTTTTATATATTACTTTAAACCATCATATAATTTTAGTATAAATTAGAGATAAATAGTATTTAGCATTTTTTCGATAAAATTTAATTTTATTATTGGAATAAATATAATAATACTTATTCCAATTTTCAATTATTGATTTCGACAATATTTTTTAAATTTCTTTCAGTTGTAAACAGATAGTTTTAAAAATTTACGACATTTTTTTTTGAATTACACAACTTAATTTAATTCATTAATTGTATTTACAGGAAGTTTGGTGTCTGTTGAGTTTCTTTGTTCGATACTTTAATCATTGTTTATGATGCTTTGTAATATGTTAAGCTTTTGATGATTCCTTATGGAATATTTAATATAACCACGAATGGATGGCTTTTAATGAGAATAATAATCTTTCGAACCCTTTTCCTCAAGGTATTTCCTTACAGTACAAAAAGTCCCTTCAATAAAAAATATTTCAAAGTTTATATATGAGACACAGAAAATAGATCAGGTATAAAATTCTGAATATTTTAGGTCCATTTCGTGTCTAGATTTATTTATATAGCTTTTAGTATGTATTTAACAAGAAATGATCTGATATCGGAAGCCCTTATAATAAGAAATAGTCCTTCATATTTAATAAAATCACTTTTGTAAAGCTTTTGACTACTTCAATGATCCGATTAAGACTTGAAAAGTCTCCGACTACAAAAACACTGGTTACCTTCTCCAACATCCCCTCCCCCTGCACGCACGCCAGCTCAATCATAAATATTTCTGTGTTCAGTTGATTGGATAGTAGACAAACAGTATTGATGTTTTTATACTTATTTTGTTATAAAAGAAAAGACACGAACTAATCGTAAATTTTACATTCATACTTTTGTTTATATTGAAAAGCGAATTGAGCAATCGCTGAATCAATAAAAAAATAATCACTGAATGATAAAATTAATTTTAGCTTTCAAACACAAATATTTTTCAGAAAAATAATATTTTCTTATGGCTTAAAAAATTTCTTTACCTATAATTAAATATTTTCAAAACACATAAAAATATGGAAAACAAGATTACTTTTTCGTTTGAAGTTTAGATCAGATAATCACATGGATTTATTGAATGCCTTTCTTAAATTGACTTGTGAAGAAAATTATCATTCTTTTTTATAGTAATAAATAATGCCATATATTTTAGGATACACACACACACACACATATATATATATATATATATATATATATATATATATATATGTGTGTGTGTGTGTGTGTTTGTGCGTGTTATAATTAAACTTTCTAAACTTAGAGGGCTTTACGTGCATTCTATGGGTTAGAATAACATATTTAAACCACTGATATTTGAGAATTTGTACTCGATATTTATTAAATAAAAAATTAGTACAAACACAATCACAGATATTTGATGCCCCAGGACGTTGTATGGATCATAAGACTGGGAATTCGGACGGGCGTAACTACAAATGATGTATTCGATGCCCAGGGTGGCCGAGAGACTAAGGTCAGTGCTCCAATGCCACTGAAAAACTTCAAAGTCTACAAACAAATAGCATAAAAACGCTCAAAAAATGTTATGTACTCTTAACTTAAGAAATAAAAAATATAGTATGATTTCACCGATAGGTACTTCTTTAACACTGACGAAACGTGATTTGTATAAATAAAGCATCTTTTCTCAACTTGTGCAAATAAAAGTCTGATAAAAGTGTTAGACAAGCAAAGTATAGACAACTGTATACCGTTTGCTTTTGAATTATGCTGACGCTATAAGGTAAAGCTCTATTAGTGAAATTTTTATATCAGAAGGAAGTGATCGCCCGCGCTGCATACAGAACCTTACGCCTGTTAAAAAAGGTACGCCGTGAACTTATGGCATACCGTCCTACTTATCCCGATGAAAATGTTTGAATCGAGTAGCTAGGTACTTTTACCAGGTAGAGGACGACGTATTATAAATCCTACACGCATAGAAGCTGTGAATTTGGCCGTCGTGGAAGCATCTAGCCAAGTCACATCTAACATTTGAGCAGGTCTGCAGCATGAGATCAAAGCACGCAAGCAGGGTCTACATGTAGGTTGGGGAAGTATCTACTGAGAGTGCTATTGTATTCTGATATGAAATGATGCTCTTTATTATGATGCGGCTTTACAGCAAATTTCATCATTGGCCTTTATATTTTGAACAGGTGACTTCTAAGACCTCCTGTCCAACAGTATCAAGATATTTTTTGATCCCCGACCTACAACAATATAATTGTCCACAGGAAACAGTTCTCATTCAGGGATGTGCACTTCCTCATATTCATCGTGGAGTACAACAATTTTTACGGCAAAGTTCTACTGAAGAATGTGTAATAAGCCATTGTTTTCCTACAACTTTCTCCACTCTCTCCTGATCTCTCCCCTTACAACTTTAGGTTACGGGGATATATAAAGATCGAAGTCTACCGAGAGCACCTCACAACTTTAACACATCTCAGAGATTGTAATATTCGGTATATTCGTGGAATTAACTCGAGCTTACTGGATTCTGCTGTAGTATACACTGTTTTGAGATTGCAAAGAGTTGTGGAGGACAACAGTATTTATACGAAAATCTGTAGAGCTTTATTATAACTATATATCGTCACTTATCGGAGATATTTTATTTTAAATTTTAAAATAGTAAATCTCGATCGCATGATATTCAAATTTCATACCATTTTGGCCCATAGAATGTCCTTCACAGCCCATTAAGTACAGAAAATTTAATTATAACAACCATATATATATATATATATATATATATATATATATATATATATATAAAGAATTTAAAAATTTGATCTAACATTAATAAGACATTCCGAATGCGTGGCCGAAATTAGCAGTCCATTTTTTCATAATGAGATTATTTTTCATTTTCGCTGAGAGAGAGACGCAACATAATATCCATAAGACTGGAGACACAGCCCCGCCCTTCTAATACAAGAGACGAGAATAAGAGAGAGAATTTCTCTGTGCAGCGGATTTTGTTGTTAGGGATATCTGAGGATTTATCCCTAGTCACGTGGACTCACGTGGTGTATGATGAAAGGATTCTGAGGGAATTTCTCTGACGTATATCAGTCTCGTGGGATTATTTCTGACAAATTAAAGACTATGGGAAAGCGAATTACACAAATTATATGAGAGCGGGATCTAATAAATGAAATTAATTTCCAATTTGAGCTGGAAATAGGAATATGAACTCTTTACTTTGAGATAGAGGATGGGAAAAATTACGAAATTATATAAGTTTTAGGTGAGATCATTGCGTATATATATATATATATATATATATATATATATATAATTCATATCTAATTATATAGTTATAATCAGAAATTAAACTGGATTTGATTTAAGTTAAGTATCATGTTTTTTTTTTCATAATGTATAAATTGCTAATACTTTACTATGCTCAATGGTCTTATCGATATATTTTACATTTTAAGTACTGTATATATATATATATATATGAACTTGCTATAGAATCTATTCACTTATATGATCCTGAAATATGTTTACCCACATCAGTTACGTTGAATAATACTCAGTATGCAAAAAATAAATAATTTTATTTAAAAAGATATCTTCAATACCAAAACAAACGCTGAAGATGGAAAAATGTAGAATGTTTCTTAAAATTTTGTATAAGCAATGTTCGGTTGTTATTCAATTGTAAGGAATAGAATATTGTACAATTGATCAATAAATCAAGTGCGATTGCCATTTTTTTTCTTATGGCTGAAAATTCACAAAGCGATTTAAATAATATATAATGAACCTACCTAATTATGGATAGAGGTAACATATTTTGTACTACGCAAATATTAGAACTTAGTTTTCTTCTCTTGAGTCCAACTTTTGTTTCTTGAAATTTCTATTTTACAGACAACTTGAGCCTTAAGTAATGTTGTATGGGGTAGTGGTGATCTTCACGATAAAATTAAAACTGTCGTTTCAATTAAATTAATTTATCTTTAGAAAAAGTGGAACTATTTGAAAATGCGTTTCTTGTAAAAGATTAAAAATAATATCTTAAACTTTATATTCCTATAAAGCAACTCTAATAAGAATAGGAATAAATAATTTTTATTTTCTTCAATTGTCTTAATGAAGTTATATTAATCCCTATTAGTGTTACGAAAAATTAAAAACATACCATTTCCTGCATATACATGAATAACATGTAACGTTAATTTGTTTACATTTTAGTTTTTAATACAATGTTTTTATCGAAACAAAGAAAAGAAATTAAACTGTTATCAATTCAGACATTGTTATTCTCAGACAGACATTTCTATAAAGAAAATATGTTACATTATGATTGATTGATTGTTTACTTTTGTCGCACAAAAATCCATCATTGACAAATCTTTTAGTGACATACATTGCAATTTCAAACCATGTTCAAGTAACGAGGAGCAAATTTGAGCACCTTACAATTTATACTTCGACAACATACCTTTAAGAAGACTCCGAGCATATACAACACACATACTCGTGAATCCTGCTTTACGATTGCCATTATAAAAAGCAACGGTGAATCCATCTAATAATAACAGAAGAAATTAGCATATTTTGAATGATATTCATAAGCATTCCATAAAATCAACGTACATCTAGAATTTTTTTGGCAAAAAATAATGATAATTTTGAGGTCATAATACAAAGGTAAAACAGTATTTTCTGCTCAAATTTGTAATTGTAATATACCGTAGTATTGTAAACATTTTTTTCTCTGACAGAGAAACAAATAATCATAATAAAAGAAACATCTAATAATAAAGAAACATAACTTAAAAGAAACATCTAATAATTAAATTTTTTTATATAAATTAATGAATTCATGCAATGTACCAATATAAAGATGTCCAACTTAATTTTATCTCGGTTAATTAGTCTAGTTGCTTTCCGTTTCTGAAACTACAGACATTATGTCTAAAATAATTGTTTTCAACTTTGCTTTTTCTTTTCTTAATCAAAAGTTCATTTCAGAGCATTTCGAATTCTATAAATCTCATTCATATTTCCAGGGTTTCAAATTACGTTTGAAAAATATTGTTTGCTTTAAATAAGTTTTTTTTATTTCAATTGTTTTGCTTGAAAGTTTATTTATATATGACGCAACTGAAACACTAAGAATTTTTTGATTTGAAATTGCCAATACTGATATTTATTAATATTAGGATAAAACATAATTTAAGCAGCTTATTAATTAAAAACAGAGACATATTAAATGAAATATAGAAAAAAAAATAACTTTGATAAATTAAAAAAAGTTGTTTTTTATTAATAGCACGGTAGTACAAAGAAATTTAATCGAATAAAAATATTAATTTTTCTTTGTCATCATCTTTTTTCATTTCAAATTTTCAAAAAAAATTAAATAAAAGGAACATGTAGTAAGATATATAAATTTCTACTTTCTTACATAATAAATATTGAAAAAATATTAAAAAGAACTGGAAATGTATGATTGTTGTGTCCTGTGACAGATAAAAGATTTAAAGTAAAATAATGTTGAGGTTTAAAGTTCTATATAATGCATCTACATGTAAAAGTTTTGATTACTTTTACATTGGATATTTCAACAAATCTTGCTAAGAGCACTGTTAAATAAGGATTATTATATCATTGATCTCTAAAAATAATATTCAAATCTAATTTATTTGAACTAACGAAAAGTTTTGCCAAACATTTAAATAAAAATTAACTAATTGATTATGAGTTCACCAATTCGTATGTAAATTTTCTCATTGTTTTTATTTTAAATCATGTTGGAACAATAATGGTATTTTATACAGGGTTAAAAATTGACAGAAACTAATAATACAAGGAAAACTGTTTAGTTATCTCACACGTCATTTATTCTATCTTATTTATTTAGTTATTTTTGTATTAAATACGTTAGTCAAATATTATAAAAGTAATTTATTATTTTCTGTTGTTGAAATATTAATCTAATAACGTCTTTAGTAGGAATATTTCTAAGCACAGATTAACTTCTAATATCTATAGGTATTATTTCGTACTATTTCCATTGTTATTCAGATTAAAGAGTCATTAATATCATAGTCACAAGTTTTTTATAGTTAGGGTAATTATAATGAAAGGAAATAGTTTTTATTCGAATCCTTAAGAAATTCAAAACTTCATTCCTAACATTCTGTATCTGAATATTAAGCATTAAACTTTAAAAAGTTTCCAGTGTCCATAATTGATATTAAATAATCAAAAAAGAAGCTTAATTATATGACTTTCAAAAAGAAGATTAAATATGTATGAGCTCAAGTTATGTCATAAACTATTTTCTGATGCAAATCATATCTATCAAAAGTTGTAATCTTCATTTATCACAATATATGTACCACTAATTATATGTAATTAAAACGATATGATTGGCATACGCTGAGAATGTTCAAAACAATTTATCAAAACTTTCATTTTCAGAAGAATTTTGAAAACCAAATATTCACTTCATTAAGCAAACATAGCCTTAAAGTTATTTAACAATTTGCAACACTATGCTTAAATTAATGAAGACTTAAATATTAATATTTTTATCACTTTCTTAAGTAAATACAATATACTTCTAATTAGTAAACTGCATAGTTAAAAGATATCCCTTATGCATCGCATTTAAATGTTGCTCAGAATTAAATTTGAGTTAGTAAACTAATTCTATTAATCTTCTGAATCTTAGATAGTTATTGAAAGATAATAAATTATCTGTTATAATACAAATGGTTATTCAAAATGAATACTTCGATTTCAAAAATTTTATATTTTTATAAACAAATATCATAGAATTATAAGTAATTCATGCATGAAAAGGGAAAACATTGAAGGGTTTTTAGAAGTGTTTGATATAACTTCCTTTACTTACACGTATATTGTCAGTTCAATATGTAAATCTATGCCACCCACATTGTTCAGTGTGACTGATTATACAGCAGCAGAATTTCTTTGTTTAAATTCACATAAACTTGTAAACAATGCTGTTTATCTTTTACAAACTCTCGAAAGAAAAAATCGCATGTTCCATATAAAGTGAATTAAGAGGCCAGCTATGTACTATCAAGTCATCTACTCCGTTTATTGTTCGCAATCGTTTGTAAGAGGGCCATCTATTGTTTGTAATATAAAACTTCCCCAAATTCCCATTATATTTATGAATTACTTATCATTCTATGCCGTTTATTTCTGAACCTTTGGAGTTTTAAAATCGAATTATTCATTTTGAGTAACCCTGTAACCCTGTACATTTAAGATGTATTTTTAGTAGAGAATGTAATGTAAGTTATCTCAAAACTACGATTTATTGATTATTCATATCACAAATATTATATATATATATATATATATATATATATATATATATATATATATAGTATATATATATATATATATATATATATATATATATATATATATATATATATATATATATATAACATATACATATACATATGCCCAAATCATTTAGTCATGCATATTAACTAATTTTTAATAAAAATTTAAGAAATTTTTATATTTGCTTCATTTATTTTTGAAACATTATGTTATAGGTTTACTTCAACATTAGATTTGTAGATTTATAAGGTTTATTGATCTGTGTTAGACACTTAGATAATTAGGTTATGCGTTTTTCTTACAGATTATAGAAAAATAATTATTTAGATTATTCTTTAATAATTAACAACCCAGTAAATAAGCAAATACATATTAGCTCTACATAATGCTATATTTTGATGAAATAGGCTAAGAAGAAAAATTGATAGTTACATATATGGAAGTGTATATCTAATATGTATAGAATTTGAAATTATTGAAACACTTAGAATGATAAATAAATTATATATATATATATATATATATATATGTAATGATTTAACTTAATTCCCATTAATTTCTCGCTATAGTAATTTAATTTACTAAATTTACCCATTCTCTCCTTTAAAAGATAATGTTCATTCGTATTTCTTGATCCCCTTCCAAAGTATCCTTTATTTATTACATCACGCACTCTTAAAACTGGTTAAATCCCCTTAAACCAATTATAAATCTGTCAAAATAATCCCTTTTAATTCCCTATCTATTATGATATTTCCCCGGAATCCCCTTATTCATACCACGCATCTCTGACGTTTCAAATGAAATTTCCCTCATATATAAACACAACAAAACACGCTCTCTTCTTTCCTCTTCTTCTTGTCTAATGATGCAATAGCCTGTAACCAACGGCGGAGTGGAAATGGTCTCTCCCTCCAGTACAATAAAGTAATTCTGTAAAAATGAAATTGGTTTCGACTGTTTTGTGAACATGAAGATGATACACACACACACACACACACATATATATATATATAGATATATATATATATAAAATACAAAATGGAGATTAATATATTTAAAGTTGTAAAATGCTTTAGACAGTTAAGCTGAGTCATTCTAGAGTTATAAGCCTAAATGTCCCCATAAACAAAAATATTATTCACAAATCTTTAAAACATACAAAAAATATAAATTGAAAAAAAAAAATTAAAAAGAATTACTCATAAGAAGCGAAAAAATCTTTTAAAACTGAAGCTAAAAATCAAAAATTAAGAAACTTTAGAGTAAAAAAATTTCCAATCATAATATTTCACGTGTATTAAAATTACATACAGTAATATAAAGAAATGCAAGCAAATTTACAAATTCAATAACCATAAACAATTTAAATATGTA
>BMAW01030780.1:0-14076 GCA_019974015.1 Nephila pilipes | reverse complement strand
TTTCTAATATTAATATTAAAGAAAACGATAAATTATTAAATTCAATAAATTAATCTGAATGTAATTAAAATTTAAAACAAACGATAAATTATTAAATTGAATATTATATCAGCTAAGTGTAATTAAAATTAAAACAAATGATAAATAATTATTTTGACTACATTTAAATTAGTCAATTTAAATATAGTCAAAATAATGTAATTAAAATTGAAGGAAACGATAAAAAAAAAATCGAAAAGTGATGTGGTACTCCAAAAGTGATCTGTTGCACTAAAAATGTCCAACTAAAACAATAGTCCCTTGAATGGCTAATAATTTAACTGCACGGTTTGCGTATTCCGTTGCTGCTGTATATCTGTAAAGGGCGACTGTGCTGCGTCACGTTTGTGAATATACAACTAAAATGAACAGTTGCAGATCTTCACTTAGTGTGTCACACACTGAATAATTGAGTTCGTATTCTTTGTAGTTATTATTTCAGAATTTTTTTTTCATTGAATATTGCTACTTTGACAAAATAAGTAATACATTGCAGCACATTTTTTTGCATTGTTTACATTTTTTCATATAATTTTATTTTGATACTGAATGAATGAGGCGACATTTCCACTTCTGGCGCCATCAGTGGATTTTTCAGACACCAGTGAACACAATAGTATTCATCTGTATGGGTTGTCGTTATATTACACTGATTGTTTTCATATAATTTGCAAACTTTTCAGTAAATTTAGCACGAAGACGCTTATGTTGAATAGTTTGAAATATTTAAAGGTAGCTGCTTCGTATCCAAAGCCTCTGAAGTCTAAGCTTATTCATTTTCTTTATAAACGAAATTGTAGCATTACTTAAATTTTATTTTATTTTATGTGTTGTGATTGTTATCATAAAATATTTCCGTGTTTAAGTTGAAATTTTTTTTCCCTAATGAAATGTTGTATATGTTTTATATATTAAGTTTTCTCTTTAAAGATTTTTTTTTGAATTTTTCAAATTTGTTTCTTCAATTCGAAAAATATGTATATATGCTAATATTATATTTACTTGCATTTTGAAAGAAATCAATTTTGCTTTAAGTTTATGAATATTATATTGGGAATTTTCTGCCTCTCATAAAACCTTACCGAAAGTCCCAAATGTTCTTAAAAGTGATAAAAACCTGTTGTTGAAACTAACGATAGAGGGCGCTAAGAGCCAGATGTGAAAAAAGAAAAAAAAAAAAAAGAGAATTTTTGTTTTAGTTCTGAGTAAGAGAGAGAAGGAAGTTGTTGAAAAGCGAACTATGTTAGTGAATTTGATATGCATGCGAATTAGGATATTTACTTATAGATAATGTTTGTTGTGTTGTGACATCTTAATGAAAATTAAAGTAATTGATGTCATTCGATTGAATTTAGTTGACTTTGTGTGGATTATTCAAACCTCAGCATCTTGAACTGATGAAGCGAAAAATGATGGCCATCCTCTGAAAGGTTAGAACTTTTGATTTATTCTTTGATATGCGAATTACTGTTTAAAATCCTGTGACCATTATTGTGGGAATTGACCCGCTGCGCTACAGTAGCGCCATCTGCAAAGCAGATTTGGATGTAAGAGTGCGAGGTGTAAGAAAGTAGTCCGTCTTTATTTCGTTTCTTATCATTTAATAAACTATTTTTCCTCTTAAAAAGTGTTCGGTTCTCTCCACATACCGATGCCTACCTCTACATTATGATAAAAACCTTTGCGAAGCAAAATGTTTAATAAAATGCTGACCAATTTTTTTTACAATGAAAAGCAGGACCAAAAATTTAAGAAAAAAGTACATCGTAAATAAATCAAACATTTTATTAATGCAAACAAAAGTATTCCAATTATACTTACTTCCCTTTTAAAAACTTAATTAAACGAGTATTTTTCAACTGAATGAATATTTTTTTGTCACTAACTTTATATTGGAAATTTCGGAGCAAGAAATATCCTTCATATTGAATTTTACGGCAAGTGCTGCAGCTAGAGTATCAACATCTAATCTTGATTTCTCACATGTCCAAAAATCATTACCAATGGGAAAAAAAATCTTTTAACTGCTGCATTAGTTACAGGGCAGCTTGTCGTAAATTCAAGAAAAATAACTAAATTTTCATATAGAATGTGTTAATTTTTGAAATGGTTAAATATTTCCTCCCATCTTTTTTTTCAATTTCAAAATGTTGATTTTTCCGTTGTTCTAATTTATCAGAATTTAAGTATACATTCAGTTTTTTTTTAATTTCTTCAAATGGACAATTGTCATCGATTTTAATATCAGGCATTTCTTTAGATAAAATCTCTACATAGTTTTCAATATGTGCCCTATTTACACACGATGAAATCAAAAAATACCATTGATAACTATTATTTCCTGCAATATTTTTTTCAGACCATTCTTCGACATACTGGAAACATGTTTGGTAAGATTTCCGCACTTCTTTGGTGTACTTTTCCTTTATGCCCGGATTTGAATCATCTAAGTTTGACAATTTTCTTTTTATTATTAGAGGAATAAATTTTTCCTCAAATTGTGATTTATATCAAAGGACAAAATCGTTCAAAATAAGACTAACTTCTGTGGCTGAAATATGTTCACCTTCAATCTTTTAAATCGTTTTGTGGAAAAACAAAATACATTAATATCTCCGATAATACATAATTGAAAAAAATATTGAAGAATTTTTGGACAAAAAATGAACGGAGTTGGACTAAACTTAACAAAAATGAACGGAGAGACTGGGTGCAGAGATTAACAGATTAGTTTTAAAATGTCGAAAAGGAGGACAGGTAGGAGGACACTTTTCAAGGATGGACAGAACCAATAAAAGGAGGAATGTCCTCCCTATAGGAGGGTATTTGGTAACCTTAATAATGATGATGATTAGATCAATAATTGAATTGGAGGTTTAGTGACGTGTTTGAAAATTTTTCATCAAAGACAACTCGTTGTAACTAATCTACAAACTAACTTATTCAATAAACAAATTAAATAGAAAAACTTGTATATCTTGACACTTTTGTGTTTTGAAAAACTCTGACCAAACCTTAGCAGCGCTCTCTTACAATAATTGGCACCAAAATAATAGATAAAAGCTCAAAAGTTTTAGTTGTGTCTGTAACTGCAGGGTTGTCTGAAATAGGTACAAGCATTAGTTTGTGGATGGAGCGTCGTAAGACACCTGAAGAAGTTCTCATTTCAATAATTCTCACAAGGCCGTGAACTCCAGGAAAAGTCTGTAGAATACGGACTATACGAAGGTTGGCCGCAAAGTTTCCCACCTAACAAAAACACAAGTAGTTTTTTCTTTAAATTTACTTTCATTTTTTTACATAGTCTCCTTGTAACTCTACACACTTCTCGGAGCAATACTCCCATCTATTTAACTCGTCGAAATAGTACTCGGCGTCTTTTTCTGCAAAGTAATTGACATTGACTTTAGGCTAATATATATTTAATTATATTATAGGTACAGCTATTATACAAGTATACATTTGGGGGCAGGATAGTGGCAAAGACAGGACTGTTCGTCTAAAATCTGCTAAGGGCAACCTTGAAATCTAGCTGAAGAAACCTTTGATTATCCTCTCGTCAGCGAATTTCTGTCATCTCATCAAAGTCGTGCGGCAACTGTTGAAATTTCGGAAACTTATGCAACTCTGGGTGACGAGATGCAAAGAATACTTCAATATTTATGAGTTCCTGACGTATAAAATAGGGAACATTTTGATGCAGATGATCACAAGCTCATTCTATTAACGTCAAAGTTAGAAAGACACGAATACACAAAGAAAGGTGAATTACAAGAAAAAACCAGGAATACAGATACTACAGTTTCTCACTTCTTGGAAAAACTTTTGTGTGAAGAAAATAATATTTTTTAAGAGAATTTAACCAGGATGACATAGGATGAGATGACACTTGTAAGAAGATTCACATATTATATCAAAGACGTGTAGTATAATATCTGAGGAGTTGTATTCCAAAGACATTTTTTAAGTTTAATTGAAATTAGAATAATTTGCTTTAAAAAAAGAGTGTTCTTGTTATGGAACTTGAGTGCTCTTGTTACAAAACCAATTATAAAATAGACACAATAAAAAACGTATATCATCAGATAGACATTCTAATAGAACTTTAAGGAAACACATGCGTCTCACATTACCATTACTAATGCAATGATTCACAAACAAACTAGTTAAACATTTTAATCATATTGTTAAATAATCATAATAAATATAACTTTTCTAAAGCGATATCTTCAAAAAATCAATCATTAATTTAAGTAGCAATATAAAATATTCTAAAAACATACATGAAAATGAGTTACCAGAGAAGATTTATTTCCTACTTTTTTAAAAAAAAAAACGATGCACGCTTACACATTCTCTCTCTCTCTCTCTCTCTCACACACACACACACATATATATATATATATATATATTTATACATATAATTATTGTACTCTTTAGTGAATTTTTCTTGAGGGTGATACTATCAATATGTTTCATGATACTAGCTTGTATTAAAATTAGGTATCAATACAAATATATTTAATACAAAAAATTCTCTCTCTCTCTCTCTGTATATATATATATATGGGTATTAAAAAAATTTATAAAAATAAACATTTATATCATATACAATGCAGAGAAAAACAATGAAATTAAAAATGAAGTGATTAAATTTCTTGAATGCTTAGAAAACCTTTAAAACTTATTAATTATAAGCTCTTAAGAAATAAAATTGCTTAAAAAATAAATTAAAATTAAAAAAAAAAAAAACTAAAAACAGGATTATGATTTATAAAACATCGTACGATAATCGAAGGAAAATATTTTAAAAAGGAACAAAATGAAAATAAAGCTATATAATAGTGCCTTTAAATTGGGATACAGGTATTCTATTTAAACATGTTTTTATAATCAAACCTTCGCAATCAGTAATAACTGTTTAAAAGAAAAGGTCCATCCTAGTATAGTACAGGCAAGCAGGAAATGAGGAAAGTGAAGAATAAGTATCAGGAAGCCCCTAAATTATATCCAATTCAAATGAAAGCTACAACATAAAATTGAATAGGTCTTTTTCAAAAAATATAATTAAAGTTTAGAAATGAAACAAAATAAAAGCCATTCTTCTTTATACAAGATTAATTTCACCATTTTGATCAAATATTTACTCTTGTCCTCGAAAACTTGTCGCCAAATCATTAAACTCAACCATAGTATTAGCCCTCTATGGATCAGAATTAGAATTAAGGAAAACAAAAACATAGTAAAATTATAAATATTTTTTGTACGATATTTAAAAAAAGAAATAAAAAAAAAATGAAGTACAAAAAACTTTAAAAGAAGAACATTATTCTATTTCATAATTTACAAAATTAATCCGTTTTATAAATTTTACATTTTAAATTTGTGCTTAAAATTAATTGGGTAAACAGGCTTAACACAAACATGAGAGGTTTTATTTAATTATTTTGATAATTTTGAGGCACATTAAATAATTTAATATTTCAAAGAATAATATTTAATTAAATGATATATTTCTAAAAATAATTAAGGGTACATTTCTATCAACGAAGGAATAGAAATAATTGGAAAAAAAAATATTTATCTGGTCAAAAATATTATTACCAATCCTATAATTTACAACTTTTAAGTTTATATATAAATAATCCTTTTCATAAGAATTTATGTAGTTCGAATACCTTTTAAATAAGAGAATAATAAAATGATTCAAGAGGTTTAAAATCTGGGTTAAATTTACTATGGAAATGAGGGTTTGTTGTTGAATTCTTGAGTAACTTTCTCTAAAATCTTTGTGCAAGGAATTTCCTTAGAAGTTTCTTTTATTTTGTATTCTAAACGGGTGATGATATACTGGTTCACTCTTTCAACCTTACCATTGGTTTGTGAATGTTGTACAGAAGCTAATTTTTGTCTCACACTTTTATTGTAAAATAATTTTGTTATTAAAATCACAATGAAGTGAATGCAGCATTACTATCACTTGTTAAGATTTTTGGAACACGAATGTTGAAAATTTGTTTTGAACGGTTAGTATATATTTCACTTGTATCACTTTTAGATGGAAAAGACCGTATATATCTAATTGCATGATCCTGGATAACATGTTAATAATTTTTTTGTGGAATTGTAATAATCTAGCCCACCTATTGTATATACAGAGAGTATTTTGACAGGTTCCTTTGCTCTGAGGGGGATAATACTTATTAAAGTACAAACCTTTTTTGACGAGGCTTTTTATTTAATTGGAAAACTTCCCAATGTTTTGTATAAATGCTAACATCTTGAATTATATTTCTCGTTTACATTCCTAGATGTCCAAAATCGTCTGGAGTTTTTCAAGTAATTTTCTTATTAAAAAATGGAACAACAATTTTAAAGATACCCTAATTACTGATAGTCCAGATAGAATGAATTTTAATGTAGTTGGAATTACTTACATTTTCTAAGTTTTGATTTTCAATATTTTTTTCTTTTTTAAGTAAATGAGCGTTTTGAAGAGAGTGGCGAGAGAAAAAGGATTTTTGAAACAAATATCTAATTCGTTATCAGAATATACTTTTTTTTATTTAATTTCGCAATAAATTTTTTAAATTTTCTTAAAATTTAATTTTTTTTAAGAAATTTAATCGATAATTTAATTGACCATCTATATTACATCCCAGTAAAATGGTTTACACTATTAAGCCATACACGGGTAGCACGATCTGTATAGATTGTGAAATAATTCACATATAAATATTAATAGTACTTGTCTATTGCACATCAACTATTGCAAGGAATTCTAGTTCTGAGATGGCATAGTTTCTTTCATAAAGTCTTATCTGCCTAGAATGAAAATAATGTTTATTGTAAACCAGCAGGATATTATTTTGAAACAGCTCCAAGAGCTTCTGGCGACGAATCTTCATATAAGTGATGCTTATAATTTGGAGTAAAAACGGATAAATGTGCTTTGAAAATTATAGAGTTCTTTAAATGCAAAAAGATTACTTACATTCATATAAATATTTCCATGTAGAATCTTTTTAAGCAACTTGTTGGGTAGTAATCTTAGTTTTGCCTTACTAATGAATTTATGATAAACACTGATGCTATCTAACATTCTTTAATTTTTTTTACATTTTTTTTAGAAAATTTAACAATTTGATGAATTTAATGTCAATATTATTGGAAGAAAATTGCTTTTTTAAGACTTCATATCCTCCAAATTTATTATTGTTTTAATAAATTGATATTTAGATGTTTTTTCAAACTTTAGTTTTCATTTTTAACAAATAGCACATTTTTTTCAAAAATAATAATAATAATAATAATTGTGCATAATCTTACCATCTAGCTGAATATATTATAATATTAAGATAGAGTATTTTGGAGCAAAATTTACTTGATACTTATTTAGAGTTTATCTAATAGTTCTCTGGAAGATATTGGGTGCATTTATCCATTTAGAAGGTGACCTCAGCCACTCAGTAAGTCCAACATTTGTTGGGAAAGCTAATTTTTTAATATCGGTATCATTTATTTCAATGTGCCAATAACCTAATGTTAAATCGAATGACGAAAAATACTGAGCTTTTGTTCCTATTAGGTAATCAATCATATATGAGACGAGTTCTGAGTTAGTTTTAGTGATATGATTTAATTCACTGCACATCCATGCCTTTTTACCTTCCTCTTTTTTCATAACTGTAACTTTGCCGGCTGAGGGATTATGTGATAGTTTTATTATGTTTGCTTCAAAAAGTCTTTTTTATTTCAATTTCTTTATTATCTTGAAATGAAGTGCAATATGGTCGTAAGGACAGTGGTAATTCAGAAATGTGTACAACCTTCTGAATCTTGAGCCTTTACATTATATTGGTTCTCTGAAAAAATGTGTGAGAAATTCCCTGAAAAAAGAAACAACTCCGACCTTTTCGTTTTAGTATTCTATGGTAAATATAATTTTAAATATCATTTTGAAATTTTCTCTATATACATTGTGCGTGTTCCCGAGCTAGAAGGTGATATTCAGTTATCTTTATTGGAAGCTCAAAATTCTTCATCATACTGTGACGTTGGGCTATTCGCGGTTTTCTCTTCACTAACCTTGGGGACTTTTAATTCAGATTGATTGCTTTTGCTAAACAACCTTAGCCCAACCAAAAATGAAACGTGAATATGTAAATCGAAAGCAGGTAGAAATGAAGTGAAGCAGGAGATTTAGGAAATATTTAAACTCGGGTTGAGAATCTCGATTGAGAGGTTCTAATGTTCGGAAATTGTTCCGGAGTAGAAGTCGGAGCCGGGAATTGTTACAAGTTATCGGCTGGTTAATGTATGCTAAAAGTCAAGATAGCCTCAATGCGATCTTAGTGGTAAGAGTCAGTTAGATTATTACTGGTAGATCGAGTTAATATAGTTAAGGCCTTGTTCGGGAGAGCATTTATAACAGTCGTTATATTAGCAATCAACCAATAAATACTTTGTGTATTGGTCTAACGTCTCCTTGATTGACTTATTGACTTTTAGTGTTAATACATTGAGTTAGCTATGGCACAAGAGGCAAACATGAATGATTTGCCGTCACAATATAACCCCTCAAATATATTTGTACTACTTTTAAAAATATCTAAACAGATTAAAGATACATCGAATTAAAAGTTTTCTTAGCTTGGAATTTCTCCATATTGCATGACATGATAATCAGTTATAGCAAATAGTTATTGGAAGGCAACCATTTTCTTTAAAGAAAGAAATTATATTAGTTTTAGTAGCTTATCATTCCGTAAGTCATTCAACTTTTCCTACCTTTATTGAAACCTCGAATTTAAATAATTCATAATGAACCCAGAAGTTTGATGAATCGGAGGTTGATATCTTTCAAATGGTTTTTTTTTATATTTAGTTAGTGACAAAAAGTTTTGAGTAATTATTGTTACATTCGATCCAGTGTCGCTAAACACTTGGGAGAATTATGGGAAGACATTCCTTTTGTGACAAAGTAATCTTGATAAACCATCATGTGCTCATAATTTTTCTTTCACTTCCTTCAGCTTCAGCGTTTCCTATACTTTACTTTCTTATTTAATGAATAGTTGGCTCTGACATTCCACTAGCCCCTAGATTCCAATTCTGACCAAATGATTAATTTTGTCTTGGTTGAATCCTAATTTCTCCTTGAAATTGATAAAGTTACCGTTGATTTTGATAAAAGAGCTTTTTTTGTGCTTGGGGAACATTATATTGATAGGATACACAATTCGTCTGAGCTTGTAGAAAGCAGATTTTGGCTTTGATTTTCCTGTGAGGGGAGATTTGAACCCTTAAGGCTGAATCTGTTATGCTGAGGTTAAAATGGAGCTATATATCTTATAACAGGTTTAATTTTCACTGCATCATACAACACGGTTTAGCTCCTACGCGATAAGAAATTTCCTGAGCCCTTTGTACGATATTGTACTTCTACATCACAAGATAATTTGATTCTTGTTTAAAGTATATAAAAACTAAATTACTTTAATCTAATGACCTGTAGTAATGATGAATTATAGCGTCAATCACAACACACATTTGTGACGTTTATTTTGATGTATTTGACACGTTTCAGACATATCATGACATATCTCAAAACATGTATTAATTTTTTTTTTTTTTAATATCATCACCAGAAAATGCAAACAAAGAAAGCGAAACACGAACCAATAAATAAATTTTTATTCTTGAATTTTGAGGGTAGTTTAAACAGTACTTGTATTTGAAGACAGAAGGCACCAATAAGGTAAATTGTTCTTATCATTAGGTGCTGCCATCTGTAAATGCAGCCGAAATAAATTTGACATTGATTCATAAGTTAGTTCTGAATTGATAGTCATTGCTACCTAACAAAAATTTGATTGCTACCACATGGTGTTATCGATATCATTTTGTGTCTGGTTGTCATCGTCGGGGAGACATAGGCTCATTGTTATGCACCATAAAATCAAGGAAAAATCGAAACGTTCGGTCGCTTCCGGTGAATTTTTTTCAAAAAAAGATGAGGAGGATCTCATCAATCGGAAAAGTTTTGACGAAGGATTTTTAAAATGGGAAAGGCGTCCTGATCCAATACGAATAACTGAGACTTAGACAACTGTCGAATGAGCCATGATGCTTTCTACACACAAACCATTTTCGGTGCTACGATCGTCATCTCTTGGAATTTCAAAGGACTTATTACACGACCCTTGTACATTCGTTTTGGTCACTTGTCGGTGAAAAGGTGTGAAAATGGTTTTAGTTGAAATTGTATAAGCGAATGATTTGAAAAAACAAAGTTCGATGTGATATCGTCGTATCGTATGGATCTGATGTAAAATGAGATAGTAGTGGAAGACATGTGGATGGAAGACTTGTTTTTGTTTCTTTTTATCTCTTTTGCAGGGGGGTGCCAGCTCATGTGTCGTTCTCCTCACATGACCGAGATTAAAAATTATGAGGTTCAAAATTCGCCAATAGCCCTCGTGTTGCTTCTAGTGCGACGTTAACAAAACCAAACCAACCCAAATCCTTGGCCTGGAGATAAAAGGATATCAAGCGGCTGGTCGGAAATCAGTATCGAGCCGCTATGAGCTAAATAAAGAATTTTTCATCCTTAAGGCTAAGTTTTGGAAAAATCAGTTTCAGCCCATGCCCTGTTTAAAAATGAATAAATAAATAAATAATGATTAAGAAGAAATCTATTTCTTTAGTAGTAAGCGTACAAATCTTGGATCATTCTTCAAAAAGAGAAAAAATATGTCACATTGGAAAAAATCTTAATTTAAATGAAGTAACAATCTGGACTATTAAGAAGGAATAAGAAGTGCAGTTGCTGCAGGAACTTTGTTATCCTCAGAACGTGCATCTCGTTTCTGGATCCAGTAATTGAGAAAATGAAAAGGACAGCATTTGGATGGATGACAGCTGTTAAAAAAATAATCCCACTGGATGGAAATATCATAAAATAAAAACAAAAACAAAAAAACTCTTAAAATTTACAAACACCTTTAAGAACATATAGAACTCAGTTAACTCAGATTTTGTACAAATAAAAAATGGTTCGAAAAATTCAAAAACGTTTCGCAATTCATAGCGTAAGAATTCAAGTAGAATCTGAATTGGCTAATCATGAAGCTTCCAAGACGTAGACAGAAAAAAATTCAAAACATGAAAGAATAGCAAGGATGCACAGCAAATCAAGTTTTCAGAACTGACGAAAATAGGCTTAGGTAGGAAAGAAATGCCCAGTATAACCTTTATGTCGAAAAAAGAAAGAAAAAGAAACTACAACCGGATTTAAAATGTCTAAAGACTATACGTAATGCTACTTTTGTGCAATATTGCTTTGGAGGAATTTATAAAAAACCCTAGCTAGAGTTCATAGATCTTTAAATCCCCGTTCACTTAAAGACTTAAATAAAAACACTTTACCGGTGCATTGGAAAGCAAATATAAGAGCTTGGGTAACTGCAAATTTATAGAAAGATTGGTTTCTAAATTGCTTTGTGCCAAACTTTAAAAATTACTTAAGATGGTAGTACTCCTTCAAAACAAAATATTTTGTCAAGATATCGAATTGTTCTTGGTCTTATATAAGAATTCAATTAATTTGTTTTTGAAAAACGTTTAATTTTTATTTTTGTCTTATTTAGAAGTCGAGTTACAGCTGTTTTATTATTACTTGATCATGTATTTCTCTGACCGGAAAGGCTCTAGAAAACGAAGTTTTTATTATTACTGCTTAACACAATATTTCAAAATTTTATACATTATTTTTACATATGTGTATCAAATATGTATGCATAGAACAGATTATTCGTGAGATTTTATATTGAGTAGAAGGTTTTCTGCATTATATTAAAGTGAAAGCTACAGTGACTTTCAAAGAAAATTTCAGTTAATAGAACTCGAACTACCATAGTTTTCTACGTAAGGGCTATAAAATCAAAATAATTGTTTATTCTATGGATATGGTTATATTCTGTATTATTCAATTTACAAAATGCGAATATAATTATTTTCTTATGAGTTATCATGTTTTGCTGAAAGTCTAAATTTTTGTTTATATTTGTATAAAATGCCCTTCTGGCAGTAAAAATATATATTAACAAAACTTTTCTTGGGTCTTTTTCTACATTTGAAGCCCAATAAATTTATAAAATATGCATTCATAGGCAACATTTAATGTATTCAAAAACTTTTTTCGAAGTTGTACCTTAAAGCAGAAAAATTTGAGCTTCAAGACGCTGTTACTATCAGATAATGTTCCGTGTCACCCACAGCATCTGAGCCATCCCAACGTAAAAATGGTGTTCCAACCACCTAATTCTACTTCGTTGCTCCAACCATTGGATTGCATTGTTCTTTTAAAACTTTTACGTAAGAAGAGCGTTACAGTGGAATTTAGATGCAACCAATCGACACCAATTAATGTAACGGAAGCTTTGTAGCAAATTTCAACTAAGCACTTCATCGGCATCTTATCTTCGTCACTGAAAAAATTAAAAACATTAATGTCAAATGCATGTTGGATGAAGACATGATCATCTTCAGTTAAAAGATAAAACCTGTTTGAATCGTCAGAAAATGAAATTGGTGAAATATTAAAATTTTCTAAATCGATCGGAGGCGAAGAGATTGTAGATGTGGCTATAGAGGATGTTCAAGATTTATTAGTGGAAGAAGACGAAGATGATTTGATTGAGATGGCATCCGAAGTTGTGAATCAAATCAATTCTGGGGACAATAGCACTGATGAAGATCGTAAAATTAACAATTTAACGTTGAAACAATTACAAGAAGGTCAAAACTTAGCTAAAAATCTAGAACAATTTTTTCCGAATGCAGATCCTTGTGCTGAAAGAAGACAAAAATTCAAAAAGGATTAGCAAAATTGCCTATCTCCATATTATGAAATGTACAATGACCTTATAAGAACCAGAAATCAAATCAAAATTGCAGATTTTTTGAAGAGGTTGTAAGGTACAAAAAATCTAAATGAAGAAATAGGTTCTAAAAGCGAAGGTGATATCATTCTACAAAAAAAAAAATTACGTGTGATTGTTCTGAGCAGTGATGAGAAAGAAATTCTTTAAATTATGATCGCATTAAATAAAAGTGATACCTTTAGTTTATTTTCGTTTTAAACTTAGTGGCTTGCCTTCTTTGGTTAGGTTCGGGCATTATGACCCCGAGGCCCCCTAGTGATCTTTTTCTTTCCCTTGAGGTTTAATGCCTTTGCTAAACACAGGTGACGCACTTCCGGGATACCCTAGCGATCCTTCTCTATTTTCGACTCTCTTTCTTGTCAAACTTTTAATTTTTTTCCAATCGCCTAAACCACAGTTTCATCTTGTTTGGCGCAGCATAGACACACCTGACTCTTGAACCATCAAACTTCACTTTAAATTCATTTCACTTCCTTTCGTTTCGTTCATGCATTGCTATTCTTAATTAAAATTGAGATGCTTATGTGGAATAGAAAGAAAAATATTTGCATAATAAATTTTCGGAACGTAACTCTCATTTTTGTACTATAGCACTGGACTCGCATAACATGGTTTCACACAACACAACGTTTTATAGAAATCTACCTACCTTTCCAAATGAATTAATATTTTCTTTAACATTTTCATTGAATATATTATCTGTTTCACAAAGCAAGCATTTATCGTTTTTTTTTTAATTAACGTAGCACTAGAAGCAACGCGAGGACTATCGGCAGAATACCCAAGGAGACCGAGCTCACTCACAGGGTTTAGAGCTGAAAACCGGCCCCTCGGGAAACAATCACCCCGCACTCAGCATTTATCGACAAAATAACATAAGATCTTATATAATTTTGAAATATGGGTTAAATAAAATGTACAAGATAATTGCACAACAAAAAATGTACATGACAGAGACACAAGGAAAAGAAAAAGAAAAAGAACAATTGGAATTTTCTTGTAGAAGTAAGATGCACAAGTTAAATGACACAGTGCAAAAATGAAGTGTTAGGCAAAGGTATACAATTATAGCTAGTGTTAGGCAAAGGTA
>BMAW01030774.1:0-13496 GCA_019974015.1 Nephila pilipes | reverse complement strand
ATTCAAATACCTTATAGAAAACACTAGCCTGATAAGAAAACGCAATAACTAATTTTCTCAAGGCTAGATGATTATAATTACAGTCTTTTTTTAGAGAGAATGTTTGTTAGAAAGTTTTTGTGACTATGGTGATATATTAGTATTCCATAATTGTTTAATATTGTGGATAAGGAAGTGTTAATTCTATGTTTATTTATATTCAGTTTTGTTTGATAAAAAAAATTTCTTTTGCACATGGAATTTTTAATTAGATGAATTACATTAAATGGTTATTTGTAGATAATACATTGGTGGAACAAATATTTAATACACTTTTATAAACTATTCATGAAAAATTTCAGGTTTTTCCGCAGCAGCAATAGTTACAAAATTTAATGTGAAATAAGTTATTAAGAAGACATTTGGGGTCAGGCACAACAAACTTCTTTGTCTATATTACGTATAAAGCATAATTAGAATTTAGTTCAATTTTTTTTTGTGGAATAAGTTATTTGAACAAAGGTCACATTTTAATCTTTTTTAAGTGCTATCTCCGGACACCCATTACTGAATGACCAGGTCACTCGAATTCTCCTGGATGTCAATCTCGCTTTCGTCCAAGTGTTGGAGTTGGTGTTTGTAGTAGTGCTGTATGTGTTCGCCATTGACCCGCTGAGGTATGACGCAAAATCCCCATCACATGCTGCTCCTTATTCTGGGTATATGGTTCACGTAAGGTTGGCCAAGTGCTAGGGCAGAACTTCATCAGCTTTCGACGTGGCAGCTTGAAGGCAGTGTCGACTAGACAAGAAATCTGAGTCCTTGGCTGTAGAAGGCACTCCACATCCTCTAGTTTAGATTCACCTTAGAACACAGGAAATAGAAGCATTGCTGGGAAGGTACAAATATCTTTGATTTTGCTTTAGAGGCGGAATTGATCTTTTTCCAGTCCGATTTGGGTGGGATTGGGGTAATCCTCATGGCAAAACCACAAAGCGAGCTGTGAAGAAAAGGTTACATCTAACTTTTGCCATGGTGCATAACTTCGACTTCGAGATCTTACTTTCCATCTCAAGCGCCTCAATGATGTTTTTAGTTCAGGGTTGATATTTGAACCCAACTGGTTTCCCTAGATAAAGGTAGGCTTCCGCCTCAGAGAGAGGAACGAGGGTCCGTCCAGGATGTTGAAGCGTGTGTCTCTAGCTCTAGTGGGAGGCGCACTTGGACACTGGATTTCAGACCAATTGTCGTCAACATCTTTACGGCCTTGTCTAGAGCTCTTGTACCTTGAACATATCACTTCCCAGCTGTGTACCAGGTCGTGTGCAAGAGCCAGCAGTGTTGGTCTATATTCTCTTGCAGGACGGTCAGAATATGGTTGATAGCCAAATTGAATAAGGACCGCTAAGGGGACACCTTGTTTCCTCCACAAGTAATGCAATGGGCTCAGTAGAGCCTTCTTTAGAAATTAATCTCGTCGGAGAGTTTATGTGGATATTCTTAATAAGTTGTAAGAAGTCGGAGTCAACCCCAGTGTTTTTCAGTGCGGCGAAACATCATGTAGGATTGATCCGAGGCGTTCAAATATGTCTAACCACACCAGGGAAAGCATCGGTGTGAGATCGTCTCGCTTTCTCAAGGTGTTGTCTATAATAAAGTTATGTTCGGCCATCTCGCATGAGAATAGAGCTTTCTGATATTTAGAAATAATGTCATTCATCTCACACCAATCTTGGAGACTTGCAGGCCAGACACTTTGAGAATAATTTGTAAATAGTATTTGATGGCGATATGGGGCGCCAGTTCTCCGAATATGAAGGATCTCCCTTCTTTGGAAGTAGGATGCAGTCTTCCAATCTTCTGGGATGTCCTTTAACTTTTCGGCTTGAATGGTATAAATCCTGGAGAGAAATTAACCCGTTGGGTCGGCTTCTCTCGAGTACTCCCCTCAGGGGATCACCTTCTTCAGATGGTACGAGGCATCGAGGTTCCTCAGTGATCTTTTTTTTCCTGTCATGTGTTTTGCTTTGGGAGATTTTCCGCTTGATATTTTGTGATATGAAGCGGAAAACAATTTAAACTAACTCAGTTTTATAATAACTATGTGTGTGTTATAACTTGTGTTAAGAAAAATATAAAAAAATTAAAAATATATATATATAAAATATTAAAATTAAAAAAATATATAAAAATATTAAAGTAAAAAAAAATATTTGTTGTGTCTCTACTAAAACACTAAAGGCCGACGGCGTATCAATACCATTCTCCTGCGTGCTAGCTCTGGCAATACGGGGCCTTATGCGGAGGTATTTGGTAGGAACGTTGTAGGCATCATTTGGAACAGGCTCTGGTTGGAGAAGGGTGTGCGAGGAAAGGAGTTACGTGCGCCGTCGGTAGCTGGATTTCGGAACGTCATCCTCAAAATGTTCCCCAGAGGAAGAGCCTTGGTTGCGTATGGCTGGATGGTGTGACCTCCCTCCCCCATTGCGAAATCCTCCTTGGCGGCCTTGGACTGTGCCTATGCCTGGGCGCATGTGGGGCCGTTCTCATTGTCCGGCTGGAACGAGAATCTCTCCGGAGGTTACTCTTTTCCACTTTAGGAAAGAGTGGGGAGATAAGTCTGGCGGAGGCCTCATCGAACTAGAAGTCATTCCGTGTAACCTTTTTTAAGGCACTATGACGACAAATAAAGGAATTAAGATTTTGAAAACAAAGCTGTTAAAACTCAAATAAATAAAATAATCAATCATGAGGCTGACCGTGCTGAGCGTCATGTAGAAACTGAAAGTATGGAAAAATCTCTGACGGTAAATAATAACTTTAGATTCTTTCTCGTAAAGAGAAACCGACACTTTTACAACCATATCTCCTTTTTTTGTTTCAATAGGAATACAAGGGTATGGTGGGAACCAATGATAGAAGCTACAATCACAGGGACCCTATTATTCAGTCTCAAACTCAAAACAAGCTCAACTTGTAATGAGTATGAAGACCTTGGGAACTTATCTGTAATGACTTCACCACATAGAAACTTGAATTACTCTCGTGACATTAGTATCCTCAGGGGAATTTGAAAACGGAGGAAGAGATTTTGAAGAATTTGTAGACCAGCTGGACGGTGTCGGAGGATTACGATTAGGAGAGATGGTAGGTGCTTAACACCTCATCTGGACCATTTTCGACTTCTACCCTGCCACAAACAATTCAGGCCATATCTGCGACTCTCCGTCAACCATATGTTCCAAACCTATGAGATATTTCAATTGCAAACGTGGAAATTCTAAGAACGCGATATGAGGACAATTGACGTGCGCTCAGCCCAGCAACAGGACACGAGAGTGCTTCCTAAAACGCTGCGAAGTGCGTCAAATGTCAGGGAAACCAACCTGCATATCACGTTCTTGCCGAAATGGGCCGAGAAAAAAAATAACAACGAGGGTAGAAGACACCAAATTTTCGTATCCAGGAGGCTCACCGTGTAGTCATATACAGGGAAAAAAAGCAACGAAGCATACAGACTACTAAAATATCTAGAATCCACCCAATTTCCTGAACCTGTTCTACCATTAAAGAAACCAAAACCTACCAAAAGACACCAGAGACCTAACACTAAGGCTCAAGTCAAAGACAAAATATGATGAAAAAATATGACTAGGCCTTTGTCAGGTCAAGCTTTGCAGAGGCAAAGCTAAAACTAACCTTGAAGAACAGCGTCGGGGATGCGGTGGTTTACACCCATCGCCCGAAGATTATGTCTCCATGAGGTCCTGCTAACAGGGCCTTCGAGCTTCCAGTGCGCAAATTCTTGTTTTTTTCTGGAACTGCCGTGCCTAGCCGGAATAGAGGATCTCAATCCATACTATCTACGCACCAGCCTGTCTGTGTTGCTCTTCGAAACGTTTCTGAAGAGTAATATGACAACTCGTGTGCGGATATCATTGTGTACGACAGGATGTTGATGTTACTTCACCTTCTTCTGGAGGTGTTTGCATCCCTGGCATCCCAGAACTGTCCTCGCCAACATCATTACCACATCGTTGCAGGCTGTGGCTGGTAAATTCACACTCACTTTAATCACAGTCTGCTGCGTTCTACTGCCAACTAATGATGATGTGGTAATAAACAGTTTAGACCAACTAGTCGAAAAGTTACCAGCTCCTTCTTTCTGCTAGGTTACTTTAACCCTCCAAGCGTTTTCTTTTTTTTGTGTAAAGCTATTCGAAATCTACTTCAACACAGCTACAAGGTCACGAATCGTTTTCGCTTTTCATTCACAAATCCTTCGAAAATGCAAGATGCTTCTATTTCTCCTTTTGTGATACAAGTGGTCCAAGACAACTCCTCGGGTTGGCAATTTTATTGCTTAAGATACGATGCTGATAAGCGATTTCGTTTGCATATGGGGAATCTTGTAAAGGCGAATACAAGCAAACGAAATGGGGTTCAGATTATTCACATAAGAACTTGGAAGGTATTCACTCGACCTATTGAGTTTTCAATCAGAGTGTTTCAGCAAATGAAGAATAAAAAAATATAGCTTGAAAAAATTAGGGTGGGTTAATAGTTGAAAATGTTGTTTGCCACAAACAATATAAAAATTCTTTTTTTCTGTCATTTTTTTAAAACCTTTTTTGTTTTAATAAATGCTGTTTGTAGAAAATGCAGCACCATGAAGGAATCATCAGAATCAAATGAAATTCGCAGCAAATGTCAATTGCATAAGGGATATTATGCAAATTAATAAAGTTTGGGGCCATCAGCGTGCGCGGCATATCTGAATTGATGCTGGCGTATAAATAAAAGTGCTGTAGCAGGACGTTGAAAAAAGTCTATGTTGTTAGTGGCAAACGTTTAGTAGAGACCTGAGTATGCCTCCACGACGGAAGAATAAGAAATTCAAGCAACTTACGGGTTTGAACGAGGGGAGGATAATCGGCCTTCGAGAAGGAGGATTTTCTATCGCGCAATAACGCTCGTATGCAGCGGAACAGTTGCACAGTGATGCGAGTTTGGAAGCAGTGGACCGACGAGCACCGAACAACTCAACAGGCACTGGACGACAGAAGGTGACGTCAAACGCGATGATCGACACCTGCTCCGCATGGCGGTGAATGATCGCACAGCTTCCTCGAGCAGCTGGCAGCACGTTAGTCTGCAGGTGGTGTCAGCTTCGTCAATTCGTCGTCGTCTGCTGCGCCGTGGATTGCGTGCAGGGGTCTTGCTTGCTACAGAGATTCCCCTCACGGCGAATCATCGACGCTGCGTCGGCGAAATAGGCTCTTGACACAAAGATAGAGGCAGAGCTAGTTGGCACCAAGTTGTCTTTCAAGATGAATCACGCTTCCAGTTTGTGGACCCATGATGGCCGTGTTCGTGTTGGAGCATTATGCCGGTCAACGCTGCCTTCCTGAGTGTGATGATGGCGAACGACATAGTGGTCGAACACCCGGAGTTATGGTCAGGGTGCGATTTCGTACTCATGAATCCAGTACGATACGAATTGGTGTCTCAATAGCAACAGGTACGTCCGTGAAGTGCTACAGCCCGAAGTCCGTTCCTTTTCCTTCTGCAAGGCATCACGAAACTATCTTTCAGCAGGATAATACGCCCACATATTTGCGCGGGCTGTTCGAGACTTCTGTTCAGCACAACGCATTACCTTCTTCATGGCCTGCTTATTCACCGGATATGTCGCCTATTGAGCACGTGTGGGATATGGTTGGTCGGCGTCTCGCTCGTGATCCGCGTCCTGCAGTTTCCAAAGACGAACTTTGGTTGCGCATACAAGCGATATGAATTCTCTTCCTCTTCAGATATTCAACATCTGTTTGACTCCATGCCACGTCTTATAGCAGCACTTATTGCAGCGCATGGTGGCTGCAAATACTGATTTCCGGACGCTTAATTTGTTTCGCGTTTTTGAAAATTTCATCATTTATTTGTATCAGTACAAATCGTTTCATTAAATTTCATTTGATTCGATGATTCTTTCATGAATTATTTGCATTTTCTACAAACCTTATATTACGATTTTAACCGGGAAAATGCACCCTATATTCATTGTTCAATAGAGACTAAGAAAATATAAGATTGTTTGCATGTTTTGAAAAAAAGTAATGATTATTTGCTATCAAGCATTATTTGTTTAATCAAGCACCAGAATTTTTTATTAAAATTTTTAATTTTGATAGAAGATTCAATCCTCAAAAAAGCAGTTTGCTTGTAAAATAAATATAAATAAATAATTTAAGGAAAAAAAAATCTTAAATTTCGTAAAGATCACGTGTTTCCGTCATTAATCGAGAAGCATTAGGTCACATATAAGTCTGCGTTTTTTTTGGCTCAGATAAAGGGCTACTTATTCATTGTTTCAAGGTATGAAGTAAAATTGGCGGCACTGTTTTAAAATTGAAATTTTGGGCAGAATTTATTTTTGAAAGATAATATTAAATGGCGGTAATTTTGCATAATATTTTAGTTGACAGTAACGCTGATTCCGATAAAAATGTAAAATTAGTTTGGGTCAAACATTTATCAGATCTGCAAAAATGTTCTTGAATCCTCTTCAAAGAAAAAAACTTGAATCAAAATCTTCCCAAGACTGTGAATCCACTGAACTCTGATTAAAAGTTGGTGTGGTGTGGAATTAGGAAGAAGGGTACAACTCAGGTATCGTCCTCGTCACTAGACCGAAGTTAAAAAAATTACTACGTCCGTCGCCAATAGCCCTCGTGTTGCTTCTAGTGCGACGTTAATAAAAAAATAAAACTCAATAAACCTCGAACTCCAAACGAAATATTTCAGTGTATAATTTGATTGATATATCAAATTGATAACTAAATTTTAATTTCCAATTAGTGTATAGTTGATATTATGTATATTATAATGACATTAGTAAATAATATCAAGAAATTGCCGAAAAGAATTGTGAAACATCTAATATCATATGTTTCTACCTTTATATGCGAAAAAATCATTCTCTTTGTTCCTTGCGACAAAACTTCAAGAAACAAGATTGGATGCTGAAGAAGGCATTAAGTTGCAGATTTCAAAATTATTCCAGACATAAAAATACTTTAATAAAAACAATCATGGCAAAGTCATTAAAAAATTTCTTTTCATTAATTTGTTATATTTAAAAAAAATGTTGCTTTGCTTGTTATTCATAGGCTA
Organism: Nephila pilipes; assembly: GCA_019974015.1. Taxonomy (NCBI): domain Eukaryota; kingdom Metazoa; phylum Arthropoda; class Arachnida; order Araneae; family Nephilidae; genus Nephila; species Nephila pilipes. The sequence continues at coordinate 6,344 of BMAW01030774.1, read as the reverse complement.
TATTTTAGAAACTCCCAAAAAAAAATGATATGGCTGCATTCACTAATCTTACTAAGACGTTTCTAATATGATAAAATAAAGAAATGCAATGATAATTTTGTAGCATTTGATTAGGATAAGAGCTTTGATATCTATTTTCTTCTGTTTGATCAAGGGGGGGTTCCTTGAAGGTGTTGAGTAAACACAAAGGGTTCCTTCCTCAAAATGCAAAAAAGGTTATCATATTTCATTTCTTGTAGTTTTATAGAAAAAAATAATGTCTGGCTGTAGAAGCAGAGTGTATGTTTTGATCTATAGAAGGGTGATGTTTTTCCCCAAAATTTAATAACATGACCGAAGCGGATCATATAATTTCAAAATGCACTCCATTTGTGCTGTGTGTGTGCTGGTTTCAAGTAAACCACCCTATTTTTTTGAATAACCGAGGCTTTTACTCTGTATTCAATATCAGCCTCAACATAAAATTGCTTACGATTTGCTTCTCAAACCGTAAAGGGACTAAAATATATGTCTTAGTTCAGTCCAAAATATTCACAATATGTATAATTTTCCTCTACTAACCATAGTCCATCTTACAAATTGTACCTAAAAACAATATATGTGTTCATTAGATCAAAATTCGATTATAACAAATCAGGTATAAATTTGGTAGTTTAAATTTCGAATTTAAAAGCATATCTTAAAACAAATACGTTGTAAAATCATTTTATTCAAAATTTGTATTTCATGGAATAAAATAAAATCAAATTCACTTGTTCTCAAATAAAATATAATTGTAATCAAAGTGTTTACAATTTACAAAAATGCAAAAGAATCGTATATAAACAATATTTTTAATTGTTACAAAATGTTAAAATATCAGATACATAAAGAAATATTAATAGTTTTTTTTTTATTAAATGTCTTAAGCAAAAAGCGTCTTTAAAGTACCTTAATGCTTATCTTTGGAACGGTTGTTTTATTTAAAAAAGAAATATTTGTGAAACGCAAAAGAATTGTAAATATATATCTGTGTTGTGATGCGGGAAAAAAAATGCAGTTATCTCTTAAATTTGCCTGAGTTATTAAAACTTATGAACACATTATAATTTTTACAAATATATCACTTTTTTGAAGAATATAAAAAAAATAACAAAATAATTAGTTATATACTTAAAAAAAGATTTGTTTTGAAATTCATAACATTCTAGAAATTTACTGAGATATTTTGGTAAAATTTGCATTTCAATACATGAAATACTTTTTTTAGAGATAGATTTTTTCATAAAAAAAAAAAAAGCTTAAATCCACATTTTCAGAAAAATGCAAATAAAATTTCAATGTTTCTTAAAGATAATTATATACTTAAGAATAATTAATTAACTAATTTACCCTAGAAACAATTGTAAACCATTGTAAATCACTTTTAGTGAAAATAAAAAATAAAATACACATGTTCCGATTTTTTTCAAAAGATATATAAAACACATATATCTTATGTACAGTAGCAAATATTTAAAGTTATCAACTAAAATGAACGATAAATGAAGAATGAATTAAAAAAATTTATAGAAATATTGGGTTTAGAACTTAATACACAAATAATAAAAATCAGCGTTAAAACATATGATATGGTGTTGATGATAATCTGATAACTGTACTAATTGCCTTTTTTTTTTTTTTTTTTTTTTTTTTTTTTTTCATTTTCATAAAATTATCAGTTTAAAATATTTTGTTAACTTGGACATTAAGCCGTTTCTAAGACACTTTTCTTTTGTATTAAACATACTTTGTTTTTAAACTTTGTCCAACACTCACAATGAAAATGCACTATTGCAGATTATACAATTAACCAAGAAATGTCATTTTAATTGCTGTCTTAATAAGTGGAAACTTATTTTTAAACATTGCATTAAAATATTTTTTTACTTCTCTTAGAAAAACCTATATTGCCTCTGGGAAAAAAAATAAGCATGCACTAGTAATATTTGGCTTAAGTTGTGCCATACTCTCGTTCAACCCAAATAATTAGTTCAGGATCCCAAAATGATTGAATTCTGTTCGGTAAACAGAAAACATATGGAGTGGAATACAATTCCCTACTGAGTCAAACTTTTTTAAGATAAAACTGCATTTAAATGGAATTAGTTTTAATTAACATCGCACTAGAAACGCTTCGAGGTCATTGGCGACGGACTTCGTCAGACCTCGGTCAAGTGACGAGGACGACACCTCAGCTGGCACTCCCTCTTCTAATTTCCACACCACGCCAAAGGAAGGACTTTGGGCTCAATAGATTTAACGTGCATCAGCCCCGGCACAATGGGTGCTTTTGCGGCGGATCGAACTCCCGCGGCCACGTTTAGATGGGAATGAGTTTGGAACTTTTTTAGAGTTTGCATAAATTGCCAATATAGTTCATAAATGTTTTAGGAGTACAAAAAGGATGCAAATGAATATTTTGGTAGTACAGATTTTAAAAGAATATGGTTTCAATGGGTTCAAAACTCATAGGAGTACAGTTAATTTACCTTAGGTATTGTTATCTAGCAACAATGAATTGAAGTCCATTCTAAAATCCTTTGTTATGAAAATGTGTTATTTTTACATTCCTACTGAAAACTGTAATTGACAGAGTATTATTTTCCCAAAATTGCAATTGGCTCTAAGCTTTTGCACAAGTAATAGTTCCTACCTAAGGCTGACTCTACCTAATCAAGTGAATATGACGTATTCTGTTCAAGATTATGGCACTGCAGATTGCATTTCCATCTATTTTAGATGCAAGTTTATATCTTCTACGCAATATGATAACAGTACGTTTAATTTAAAATTATAAAATTTTTTAACATTTGCACGATAATTTATATCTATTTTTAATAATCTGTGGTCATCTGGTACTTTTATTATGTTGACGCTTTATTTAATATTACGTATAATATAACGAACAAATTTCGAACTAAATTTTAAAATGATTATTTCAGAAACTATTATGAAATATGCTCATAACTTTTTTGTATACCGAAGTTTTTTAGCATCTCGGCTCTGCTTCAAATTTTTATTTTATATTCATCAAATTGTTCAGCCTACTTTTGCTAATAACGTGTGATTTTTTAACTGATTTGTAAAAACTTACAGAATATATGAAAATATGCTTTGGCGATGAAATATATCAATTTTAGATTTTATATTTTAGATTTTCATAGAATTGTAATTTTGTGATTAATAATTTTAACTTTGTATGTAACATACATAAATATTTTTTATCAACAATTTGAAAAGCAAGATTTTCAGAGATTAGCATATGTAAAATTCCTAGTTAGCCATATTGTTAATATTGCAAAAATGTCTGATTTTAATTACATGTACTTCAGTTATCCTTTAACAGAAGATTAATTATAAGAGATTTTACATGTAGATACTTTTAATTTGAATCTTCAAATAATTAGTAACTATCTGTGCAAATGTACAGTTGACACTAATGCGTATGAACTAATATAAATGTGTGCCGATACTTATTGATTACTAATTATTCGAAAAAATCAGAGTTTGAAAAATATTGGTGAAACCTCATTCTTCTTCTCTTTGAGGAAAGATGTAGTTCATTTATTTAAAATTTGGATGTATTTCGAAACATGAGCATTACAAAATATCGTGTGTAAGCTGTCTGAATATCTGGTTTGAAGTGGGGAAAAAAAAACCAGAATTAAAAAAAAAAGTTTGTTTTTTCGATATTATTTTTTTATTAATGTATTAAATTCAGCAATACGTAATGGTATTTGAATGAAACACAATCTTTATAAAACAAGAATCTAACACTAAATAAAAAGGAATTAAAAGAGTGCTCTGAAAAATATCAAGTGTGTACATGCCTGATGCTCTGGAAATATTGCATGTGGGAGTTTCAATGATTTGAATGTTCAATGGCAGGAGCCAACTTTATGGTAAATTTGTTCTTTCACTTTGAAAGTAGGCATGAAATGTGTTGTTATAACTTCTGCTTCAAACGATGTCATTTGGAAACATGAATTATATTTCCTTATATTAGAAAGAAAATGCTTTGATTCTGCAGTATATCTAGCAAGCAAAGTTTTTAATGGATCTGGTAGTTCTCTAATATGAGGCAGTTTAATTTTTCCAGCAGCACAACACATTCCTTTTGTTTCTCCGCTAAATTTCAGATCCTTTCAATAAGGACATACTATCTTCATAGTGCCAATAAGAACATTCCGGCTCAAACTATAATCTTCACCTGGGTTGTACGGACATGCAAGGCGATTGTAAGGCTGATATGCGTTTCATTGTTGACGTCTTTCAGCCATTTGGAGCCTATTGTATTCTCTTTGTTGAAAACGGAGCACATTTATGTTGCAGAACGAGACTGCCGTACTCGCAAACGTGCATCCTCAAGTCTAGCTGCATGTTGCTCTGCTGCTTCCTCAGCACGTATTTGAGCCATTCTTTGTCGGCTTTGCTCGTTTCCTGATGCCCGTTCTTCCTCAGTTTGATGAGCAATTACTCGTCGAACTGATTTTGCTTTGCGAGTATAGCGACCTAAATATGATTTTGGATAATTAATTTTTTTGCATGTACTGAAGCTGATTGACTCCACTTAAAAAAAGAAAGAAGGTTCAGACTAAAACATATAAATTGCGAGACAATTTAAAAAAAAAGGAAAAAAACAGGAACATAAAGGGGGAAATTACTGGCAGATCAAGTGAATTCAAAAATTCTGTAGGGTAATTCACTGCTTCATCTACTTCCACAACAGTGTCAACAGACTTATAGGTGTTTGTCTCATTTTGAATGCAAGACTGATGATGTTGTTAAGCTGGTAGACGTCTCTGTTCTTGGCAGCAAGAATAGCACGTTCACTCGGCCAATTAGGATTCTTAAAATTGGTTTGAATGTCAGGAAATACTCTTTCAACGAATTCTCCTTTGCAGTAAAAAAATTAACGAGCAACGTCATATAAGCAACAATTTTGACAGGAGATTTCAATGGTGAAGATATCCTTAGTCCTCGCATTCCTATGATACCAACAGATATGCCATTTCAGTTTAAGAGATTTCAAGTCCCAATTTAATTGGATTTGCAATCACTATCAATAAATCTCAAGTGTAATCAAGATTTGTGAGGCTTAGATTTAGAGGCAGATTGCTTCTCTTATGGCAATTGTATGTTGCATGCTAAAGGGTAGGTAAACCAGATAAAATGTATATCTACACTGAAAATGGAAAAACAAGCATGTTGTGTACGCTGAAGCATTTTGAAATGAACCTTTTGCCCTCAAGGACTCCAGGGTAGAGCTATATCCAATTTGTGTATACTTTAACTGTTTGATATGGTTTTTTTATTTTAAATTAATGTAATTTTTTTATTAGTTTTGGGCTGATTATCATCTCTATGGTTTTACTATTTTATAAGCTGCATGAACCCATTTATGTATTTTTGCATTTATTATGATAATTTCTTATTTATTTTTGTGATTGAATCTTTAAATGTTCTGAAAGAATGCCATTCCTCATGCTGCAGATGAAATTTAGTGTGCCAATTATGTTGCAAAATATCAACCAGCCAAAACTGTGTAATGGTACGTGACTTGCAGTAAAAAATATGAATATATCTTAACTGTTTGAGACTTTTCTTTTTATTTAAATTAATGTAATTTTTTATCAGTTTTGGGTTCTTTATCATTTCTCTATGTTTATTAATATTTTACGAACTGGATGAACCTATTTATGTATTTTTGCATTTAAGTTATTATTAAGATTAAATCTGTGTAATTAAACCAGACTATCCAGGAAAGAAAATTATGCCCATTATTCACAATTGGCTGGATGGACACGCTCTTTTCTTTTCATTTAACTAGAGTGAGCCACAGCAACGCGTGGCAGGGTACAGCTAGTCTATATAAATAAAAATGTAATGTTTGTGTGTTTAAAGCCACTAGTCTCCGAAACTACTGGAGCATTTGATCTGAAATTTTGACAGAATGTTGCTTTTTAATCTGGACGTGTTTTTATGTACTTATTGTTTCTTAATTCACTCTAAAAATTTTGAAATTTAATTTTTAAGTGATTTTCAGTGTTATGACGTCATATGACGTTACGTTTCTCTCTGAATGCGAATATTTATGTTTTACACACAGTTTTTTCTCGATTATTAAAAATTTTAGTATAATTATGATTATCGATTGGAATATTTAACTAATTTTTTTTATTTGATACTTAATTATGATTATTTTTGGAATAAATCATTTTTTAATGATTATTCTTTTAACTACTAAAATTTCGTTTTGTAATTTTGGCAACATTCGGATAGTATTATCGCGGGATGTTTATGATTTTGCTTACAAATTACCA
>BMAW01030772.1:0-13320 GCA_019974015.1 Nephila pilipes | reverse complement strand
TAAAAATGTTGCTTCGTTCAGTTACGTAGTACTCAAACTCTGAATGAAATAAAAATAATCAGATTTAAGGTTCTTTCTTCATCAATACAAATCAATGAAAGAAAAGATTTTGTTATTTCAATGCATTAAAAATAAACATACAAATATATTCGTGTGAAAGATATTAATATCAAGTTGAAGAACATTAACAAATCCCTCCGGGTTGTTTATATGAAGGTAGGGATATAGGTATATTTTTGGGAGCCTTCCGCATATATTAACCTGGATTTCATTTTCGAAGTCCGAAACAAATAGCCTTAGCGTTGCTCCAGATGGATCCAAAACTGACGCAATCATCAAATTGCAGGTGGGTGGACTGGTTAATTAATTTTTAATGTCGAGACTTTAGAAGGAAAATTAAGGCTATTGACGAGGAAGTACGTAATTTGGAACCATGATCAAGTTATGAGGATGACAACTGGGCTGGCACTGTATTTCTCACCCTCCTAACGTAAGGATATACAGCAACAACATGTGTACGTAAACCAGCTTTCTATTCGACGTTAGGACCCGAGCCTTCGTATAAACGGAAAAAATATTCTCTAAGAGCTTACGAACAAGATTTTCTGAATAACACAGCCAAATTACATTTGAATCACGCTCATCATTCTTTGTTCTGATGTTTTAAAAGATATAAAATGAGGTTATGCCTAGTTCAAAGTCTAGACGTTTGTTTGTGCTTCAATGTGGAAGTTGAGACGCCAGTACATGATGAAGATATTAATCGAAATTGGAACTGTGATTAACGACAGAACGTGCATCTAAAATACTTCAACAAACAAAATGAATTTGAACAAAATATCCTGCACAAACACCAAATATAAATAATTTTAAAATTCAAAGTAAACTGAGTCGCGTTTTACCTATCATTTCCTCCTAATCATTCCTTACGTAAAAGACAAGAGTTTGTTCATTTGTGTTCTTTAAATGAACACTGTAGACTCGTCCTCGTATCTTGCTTTATTTATTTTCTGAATGTATGGAACATCTTGACTTATAACTATCTATTAGCTTAAACTGTTTTAAGCTAATCACTTTAACTTTAATAAACATAAAAGTAGAGACGTTTCATTCACAACTTTTTAACTTTTTACCAAACAATCCTTTTTTTTTCCAAGGCATTTAATAATGTAATAAAATAGATGTTCCCTTGACATTAAATAAATATTATGCAAGAGAGACACTCCAACTAAATGTTATTTTTAAACTTAGTTAAAGTTTTAAAACTCCACGCAGTTAAATATTTAATTGGAGTACAGCCCGATGTTCCAATGCAAAAATTACCCTAGCGATCCTTCTCTATTTTAGACCCTCTTTCTTCTCAGCCAACTTTTATATATATATTTTTCAATTTTTTGACGTCTAGACTATAGTTAAATCTTGTTTGGCGCAGCATGGCCATATATGGCCCTTGCGTTAATAAACTTCACATTCACTCACTCACTCCAACGCAAAAAATGGTTGTTGATTTGATTCATGTTCATGCATTTCATACTTTTAATCAAAAATCACCTTTTCTTTGGCAAGAGGGCTTTTGAATGTCCTTCCTGCATTCTCCTAAGCACCTTTCATCATATTTTAATCATTTAGCTGATATTTTATCATTATCATCGTATTTTTTAAAATAGTTCTTCTTATTAAACGTTTGACCTCGTGGTAGAAACCATTACCCACCACACTCATTGATCTGCAAGAGTTTCTATAAAAAGTTGGCTTTTTTACCAAATTTAAAATTTAATCTCTTTCAGTTTTCATTTCTTCGCCAATTCCTATAATTTTATTTATGTTTTATTATTAATGTCATTTTTTAAAATAAAAGTACTGTAGCATTTGGAGAGAATGTTAAGAGTTGCATAGCCTTGTTTGGCTCTAGCGCTATTAAATCCAACGGTCATACCAAATTCTTAATATCTTATGAAAGCGTCAACGAGATCCGAGTTATTTCTGGCCAGATGTGTGTTTGAGTGCTATTTTAACTAAAGATCGACATACACCCAATCTGGCTGTCAAGGTTGCTGAGAGGTCAAAGCATCGGCTGGAGTTGTTGTTTTCATCTAATCTTGGGTTCGAGTCCTGATGACATTTATGACTCGCTTATTAACGAGGCTGATGCATGTTAAATCCGTCGCTCACTTCACTGAATGAAGGCTCAAATTTTCAAATACCGTCTCCAGAAGTCATTATATAGCTACTAAGTGAAGTTATAATAAAAGAATGAATCTTAACCGAAAAATTCTGCAAAATCTTTGAATAAAATTTGAAAAATATTATCAATGGTAATAAAAATTAGCAGTTTAAAATTGCCAATAATAGTGTAGTAAACCCTAATTTGATATTTTAGTCAAGATAAATTTTAAACTGATCTAGGCTTAATTTCTTAAGAATGATAGATTACAGTGATAAATCTGAAAAAAGTTCAAATGTTGGGTTATGTGCACGTTCAGTTGGCATGAATAGTTGAGAAAGTACTGCAATATCTGGATTTATCTTCGGGACTTGACTGGGTTTAAAAATTGCGACATTCTCCATTAATCCTCATGTGTCTATTTTTGTGACATCTGATTGAGAACTTGATAAAAAACTATCTATCCATCAATCTTTCTTACAATTGCGATTTAATACATGTCAAGGACACAGAGTCATTTAAAATGTGCCATCAAACACTTACAAAGAAACATAAAAACTGTCCTCATTCCCTTCGAAAACTCCATAAAGACAGGAAGAATTTTTCAACTTTTTTTCACCTCCGAAACATTATTTCATTACTTAATATCATGGTTTTATCTGAAAAATATATAAATAATTTAATATCCTAAATACATCTTCAAGTTTCATAAAAAAAAAATACCAGATCTATTATTAAGTACTACGTTAGCTATCTGCAAGCCATCCAAACTTTTTTAAAAGAATGAAACAATTAGAGGGGATATAAGAAATTGATGTTCTGTATCCCATAAAACCATTTAATCACACAAATAACTTGATTATCATTACTTTGTAAGGAAGATACCCGTATTCCAATGCGATTTAATTGAACATTACGTTTTCAGGAAGAGGTGTGAAATCTTTTATGGTAGTCTTATGTCAAAGAACAACGTCATTATTTACCTTTATTAGTGAATGCAATGGGAAGGTGACAATTGTTTAAAATTTATTAAATTTAATTTTAAAAAAATATTTTTCTATGTAATAACTTACTTGCTCATATGAAAGAGAAATTACTCAGAAAAGTAGCCATTTGTCAGACCATTGAATTGAAATCCAATTTACATACTTACAGGGCGAAAATTTCATAAATTTCCATATTGTCAAGAAATATTTTATTCATTGATAATATTTTAAATGGATTTAATGATTCTCTAAAGAGTAACAAAGCATACTAGGAAACAGGGGTACAATTCCTTCATTTCGAATAATAAGCGAACATGACATGGACAACTTTATGAAGATGAAATTCATACCCCTGCCAAATTTATTAGAAGGTGTTTTATAATATATCTCATTTAAAGAGTCATTTAAAAATGGATACAAAAGAAAAATATTATTCATGTGCAGTGTGCAACAAGGTTTTTTTAAATCATCGTATTTTAAAGATGCATCTCCGTACCCACACCAATATGAGGCTTCATGCTTGTGATATTTGTAAGAAGACTTTTTCTCAAAAGTGGTCATTTAAAAACACATTTGCACATTCATACTAAAGAAAAACCTTATGTTTGCGACATTTGCATGCAAGCCTTTTCTCAGAATGGTAATTTAAAAAGACATTTACGTGTTCATACCAAAGAAAGGCCTTATGTTTGTGATATTTGCTTGAAGACTTTTTCTGTAAGTGATAATTTGAAACGCCATTTAAGAGTTCATACCAAAGAAAGGCCTTATGTTTGTGATATTTGCCAGAAAGGTTTCTCTGAGAAAAGTAGCTTAAGAAAACATTTACGTATTCATACAAAAGAAAAGCCTTATGTTTGTGATATTTTCCAGAAAAGTTTCTCTGAGAAAAGTAGCTTAAGAAAACATTTACATATTCATACAAACGAAAGGCCTTATGTTTGCGAAATTTGCCAGAAAAATTTCTCTGAGAAAAGTAGCTTAAGAAAGCATTTACGTATTCATACCAAAGAAAGGCCTTATGCTTGCGAAATTTGCTTGAAGACTTTTTCTGTAAGTGATAATTTGAAACGCCATTTAAGAGTTCATACCAAAGAAAGGCCTTATGTTTGTGATATTTGCCAGAAAGGTTTCTCTGAGAAAAGTAGCTTAAGAAAACATTAACGTATTCATACAAAAGAAAAGCCTTATGTTTGCGAAATTTGCCAGAAAAGTTTCTCTGAGAAAAGTAGCTTAAGAAAACATTTACGTATTCATACCAAAGAAAGGCCTTATGTTTGTGATATTTGCCAGAAAAGTTTCTCTGATAAAAGTAACTTAATAAAACATTTACGTATTCATACCAAAGAAAGGCCTTATGTTTGCGAAATTTGCTTGAATACTTTTTCTGTAAGTGGTAATTTGAAAAGCCATTTACGAGTTCATAACAAAGAAAGGCCTTATGTTTGCAATATATGCAAGAAATCTTTTTCTCAAAATATTAACTTAAAAACACATTTGCGCATTCATACCAAAGAAAGGCCTTATGTTTGTAATGTATGCAAGAAATCATTTTCTCAAAATATTCATTTAAAAAAACATTTGCGCATTCATACTGAAGAAAGGCCTTTTGTCTGTGAAGTTTGAAAAGAAACTTTCTCTGGAAGTGATAAATTAAAATGTCATTTGCGTATTCATACAAATTAAAAGCTTCGTGCAAGAGAAATGTGCTATAAAGCTTTCTATTGCAAAAGTCAATTAACAGTACATTCACGTATACACAAGTAAATGAAATCTATTTTAAGAAATCGTTTATAAAATTTCTTTTTAGACTTTTTAAAATTTGTTGAATAGAAGAGATTCCGATGCATATAGAACACCCGAATCTGAATTTGATTAAAGTTGCCCAAAATTTTTATATTAGTATAGTTATATGCACAATATTTTCTTCTTTTTCTATGATCAATTGCGACAAAATGTAATTGATATAATTTTGTTTTTTAATTTCTGACGAGTCGCTTTGGGTCAATTTCTTTCTTTTTAACTATTTTAAAGGACTTGAATAACGTGAAAAATTATCTCAAATCCTTTAAGCAACGCTATAAATGTCGAATGTAAGTCATATCTTTCTACTCGGAGCGAAAATGCATGAACTCGTTTAATGTTTATACATTTTTAAAAACAACTTATTTGTGTGGATTCTCGAGAAAGTGAATATCATTTGTTATAATTTCAGACTGTTCATTTTCGTCGAGCGTTCATATGAATAGAATGTACCAAAGTGTTACAGACGCTGATATTTCTTTTATTATTGTAGAGACAGCATATTATAATTTGGAATAAAATTGTATTTAGCTCAAGATATATAATTTGTTTAATTAAGTATATATATAAGTATGAACATTTTGTTTTACACTTCTTCCATTGAAATTTTAATGATAAGTTAGTTGACGAGATTGATTGATTGATTGAAGAAGGGATGTAGGGCAACAAGGGCCATTATCCCTAACTGGAAAAAAGTTTCAAATTAATAAATATCAAAGAATTTCATTTTCTGTAAAAAAAATTCTAAAGTTCTTCTTATTTAATGCCGCTTTCTGTAAAAGATTTCTGAAAGTGATAATGTAGCAGGTATCTATTTGAAGAAAGTTCCAGAGTTCGTTTCTATGGAGGTATAATTTGAGAAATTTAAGAGAATGTGATCCAGATCATTAATCCTACTACAGGTAGAACACAGAGCATTATCCTGCAAATTAAAATTCTATTTAAAAGATCCAGGAGTAATTATCATTTATTGAGACATCGGATCTTCCTAGAATTTCTCTGTTATGTTGATCCAATTAGAGAGTAGTATCACAATGGTGAATGTTCCCCAAACAGTCTCAAGTCAATTGCTGCAGTAAAAATCTCCTTTTAGTTTTTTCTTTAGTCTGTTATGGTAACTGATGATGGATGTCTTCTTGAAGCTATCTAGTCTGCATATTTACGTTAAATTCTTACAGATCTTTGCGGATTTTGTCAGCTCATTCATTCCAATAAATTTTTATGACCCGGAATCCAAAGAAATTCCAACCGTATTATTGCAAATGAGAAAGAACTAAGAATTTTATTGACAATCTATGAATCACCTTAGGGATTTGATAGAGAAATTTTGTAATGCAGATAATGAATAGCTATCGGAATAGAATGAGCAATTTATTATGCATTTCTAGTTAGTCTCTTATCCAGGTATTTAAAAAAAAAAAATGACAGCGCTCAGTCGTAAGATGGAGTTGATTGGATTAATTTATAGAAAACAAGTAGTTCGAATACACCCTATGGAAGTAATGTTTTAGGTTTTTAGAAGCATCTGTAGCAATTATGAAAAAATCTGGAAAATTTCTAGTAATTACATTAAAGGAGCTATTACATTCATAGTGGCAGATTTTGTTTTGAAAGTCAGAATTCATTTCGTATAAATTCGAACAAGGAATATCAGAGAGCAAGGATAAGATTTAGAGATTATCTTTTCCTCATCGGTATTCAAATTTCTAAGAATATGATCAACATTTTGTCATCTTCCATTATTGCTATATTTATTAACCAGGTTTCAGATGCATAGCATATTTATGATATTTGAACAATAAAAATTTGCGCCAGCCATCGAATTTTTTTCAGAGAGCAATTCTGTCCAGCCAATCACAAAAGAACGATATTAGGGTCCATTGAGCTGAAGGAGAATCGTGGAGGGTTTGCTCTGAAATAATATTGAAAGGTTTTAGTTGGATGATCCGACCATTTATTAATGTGGTAAGTGTAAAAAAAGGAACTGTAGATGTATTGTTGATTAAATGAAATTATAGCTGGGACCAGATGTTTGTAGGCCATATTCCTTTAAGGGCTACATCCTTTTTTTTTAGAGCTTTATTTTTCATTTGGTCATGATGGTAGTATTTGCTTCTATATAAAATATATTCCCAAATATTTGATAGAGGTTTGCCATGGGAGAGGGTAACTCAGCCAATAACACATCAGAAAAGTATGATTTTTTGTTAGAAAGTCGACTATACTTTTTTCATGACTTAATTTAGTTTCCAGGTATCACACTAGTACTTCTCTTTCCAGGTATTTGTAGTTTTAGCACATATGGATATCAGAGGATGGGAACAATAAATAAAAAATATCACTCAGAATAAATGTAACATTCCACTCCGATATCCAAAGTCAAAAAAATATGCATGTAGAGTAACAAATTAGGATAAACACTTGCCCTGGGGAAACTCTTAAAAAAGAATTTTTTCATTGAGAGAACGTTCCTCCATCGAATTTCTTGAAAAGATCTATTCGAGAGAAATTCATGAATCTAAAGAGCTATTTTTCCCTTTTATTCCTATTTGTAGACATTTTGTAAAGGAGGCCATCTATATACAGAATCGTAAGCACTTTTATATCAAGGCTAATTCCCACGAAATAATTCTTTCAATTTAGCCTCAGCTATTTCTTTTATGAATAAGGTAAGTCGCAGTTCTACTGTTCTTAAAAGGAACAAAACCATAATATATTGAGGATTAAGCTTTTGATTAATTGTCGATAATGAGTAGACCGATAAAATTCTTTCAAATGTTTTCGAGAAAACCGGTTAAAGCAATGGGTCTGTAAGAGGATATTTTAGCTTTTATCTTCAGTATTTTGGGAATAGGAAGGATACGCTGTTTCCATTATTCTGGACTTTTGAGTTATCAAATAATTGTTGAAAAATTTGAGAACAATAGTTTTTTTCTCTGATTTAATCCTTTAATACAGCAGTAGGATCTGGTCTGCGCCTGGGGTAGCATTTCGGAAGTATTGCTTTACCCAGTTCAGATATATGGAACGGTTTATTACAAGATTATCTTTAGAGAGAAAATCTAAAGAATTGTCTGTGGAGAATATTGCTGGATTGGAAAAGCTCTAAGTAAAAAAGGTTGGATTGAATTTCAGGTGAGTATAAATCTATTGTGAACTTGAAGAATATTTGTAGTTGATCAGGACTCACTTGAGTAGATAATTTTTTCAATATATTAAAAGATTCTTAGATTACTAGCATTTGTTAAGCATATTGCCCAGTACATTTTCTTGGCTTTTAGTATGAAATCTGAGTTTGCTGGAATATTTTTTGTATTAAATCCATTGATGAGGAGAAATATTTATGTATGGCCTTCCTTCTGGAAATACTCTCTCTTGAGTAAAAAAATTGTTGTAAGCCCAGTTCCACCAAGGTGGGAAATATTTATTGGAAATTTTAATTGAGTATTATTAGAAATTATGGTTATAAAGGTATCCGAGAGATTGATATTGTTTTCCTCATATTGTATATAAAATAGATCAATTTGTCACTGATTGCCAATTTACTTTTTTTTACATTCCGCTGAAGAGGCTGTGAAGATTGGAAATTTCAGATGATAGGCAATGGCTCGTTGAAGGAGCCGTTCAAAACATAAGTATTGGTGCATCCAAAAAAGGTTGGCAGAGCAAAGGGTAAGATCACGAGTGCAGCACCTACTACTTCTGTGAGTCGGAGCTTTGGTATTAAGAAGAATAAAGTTGGAGTTGGTCAGCTATTCCACAAAAAATCTTTGCTGTAATGCGATGTGTGATTAGATCCCCACATTGGATGATGAAGGTTAAAATCACCAAAAATGAAGATTGGATCAGTTAAAGATTCTAAATAGGATTTTATTAAGGTAATATTAAGTCCTCGAGATGCATATAAATTAATGATATGGAAAGAGAAGTTATTTATAGTGACATGGACAATTAAACATTCGATGTCAGATGATTGAGGAAATGGAATAGGGATATGACGAGCAGAAAGATTCATTGGAACTGCTATAAGCAATCCTCCTCCTGGTCTGTCAAGTCGATCTTGTCTGAAAATAGTCTTTACTGGAATATGCAATCTATTATCCGGTTTTAGAAAAGTTTCTTGAAAAATCCAAATATCTGTTCGAGAAAAGGGAGGGATGCTGAACCAAATGGATTTGTTCTGTATACTTCTACAGTTCCATTGTAGAAAAAGCATAAAAAGTAAGGAAAAGTTAGTTGTAATGAAAAAAATCTAAACCTCCCCTTGAGGATAGAGAAAAAAAATATTGTTACCGGTGTTATTTACCCTCCGAAAAAAATAAATTAAGATTAAAGATTATGAACTAGCTATCCCATTTCTATGTTATTTGATGCATCTTCTTTATGAAGGGATGCATCCGGAACAGAAGCATAAAATTTCTGTATCGCTGATCCGGCTTTTTTTTTCCTGGATGGAGATACAGACCCTTTTTGTATTTCCATAATAATGCAGAGCTGTGAAAACATAGTTTCCATCATTTTTTGTATGGCTTCTAATAAAGATACTGTCTGTTTCTCGAGGGCTGTTTGAAAATTTACTACCATATTTTCTAATTTTTTTCCAGATCTTGTATCTTATTCGGTACTGTTATTTTCAATGCCGATGAATAATTTTCAGAATGAGTTTCACGGTGTTTTCGTCTCGCTTCACCCATAGGTAGATGTTGAGTACATTTTAATTCTAATATCTGTTTTTCTTTAATGTAGAAGGGGCAGAGTGGAGAATTGGCCGGGTGATCCTGTTTACAATTAATACAGTTTGTAGGATTGGTACACTGACCCGTATGGGATAGTCCACAATTAATACAGATAGCAGGTTTGTTGCAAAATCTGGAGGGATGAAAAAAACTAAAGCATTTATTGCATTGACGGGGTTTATATACGAAATTTTGAATGCGGTGATAAATAAACCTTAGTTTAATACTGTCTGGTAGACTTGTACCAAGAATAGTAATTAAAATGGGAGAAACTTCTTGATTACTGCCGGATTTAATAAAACGTCGACAATTCCGATAGACAATTTCGATATTATTACTCAGTTGTATTTCAGATACTAAATCTTCTATAGGTCTGTCTGTCGGAATTTCGTGGAGAAGAAAACGTGATGTGAATCCTTCCCATACGAGGCTGGCTTTAACCGATATTTTCATGAGTTTCTCCATTCCAAGAATCTGGGTTGGGCAAACAGGGTCTGTGATGTGAAATTTTATTTTTCCACTGCGTGTGAATGACATGTCATTAATATTAGCATGTCTTGAGATTTTACTTTTTAATTCAGCGTGTAAAAACTGCGGGTTTGTTTTGGGTATGGTAGATTTTCTTGTAGTTTATTTTCTAGAATTATTGAAATGTTACAATATTTCCTGTCTCCAAGTCTTAACACAAGTTCCTTGTCACTTTTAAGGTTTTTAAAATATTTATTTTCCCTTGCATCCGTCATGTTTCTATTTGTTACTTCTCCTCGTTCATCAATATCCGTGATTTTAAATATGGAATGACTCAGCTTGAGTTTCCGTCAGAGTTGAAGAAATAAAAAAAGATTTGGTTAACTTACCAAAGTCCAATTGAAAAAGAATAAGAAAAAACACTAAGTCCAGCAAAAAAAAGGATAGTTTAAACACCAACTGTAAATGACAAACACTCTCTGAAAACGGAGCAAGAGCCAACATTTTCGTCTGCTTTACATTCGAACTATTTGTTGTTTTTCTCTTGAACGATTAAGATGGCATTGAACCTAAAATCTTCAACATAGAAGGAATGTACTCAGTTGAGGAAATATCCCAAGATATGTGAAAAGTAAAAAAGTGTAAACTTTAGTATTAAAAATACAAAATTATGTTTATGAAATAATTTGTAAATGGATAAATATATTTATTATTATAACGTAGAATATATATAACAAATACTGATGCTTCAACTAAATTTTAAAATTGTTTTTTGTCATTGAATATACTTTTCTATTAAATACGGTGAGAACTAGTTTTTAAAATTAAACATCTAAATAAATAAGCAAACAATCAATAACTTTATCATCGGAAGTTACTATTATACTTTAGCACTGGACACTTAGCTCGTTTTCAACAACCTACACAGTTTATGCTACTAAAATGTTTTTATTATTGATATTGTTAAAGAAAACGGAGCCGAAATGCCGTGCTGCTGAACTCTAGGATTCAGCCAAAATTTTAAAAGTTCATATAAATTTAACTTATTTTATACAAAAAAAAAAATTCACAGTCTGAATTTCAAATTAGAAGTCTAATATTCATACGATTAATTTTTTTTTTTTTTGAATGTTTCATTAATCAGATAACAAATCTTGCGGCGTAAATCCAATGTTTGTCTTTTTGAAAGGTAGATAAGTGATATTAATGTTTGATGCAGAAATAATCTGGCAGTAAAACTCAGTACGAAACCGCTGTGTAAGTAAACCTAATTGCATTTAATTTTAAGGCTCAATTTCCTAACTTTTTTTTTTTATTGCTACAAATCACGAACCCAAAACACTGTTGTTATTTTTCTATCCCATAGTATTCACTGTCTTTGGTAAACACGGTTGAAGCATCCCCCCCTCCCAAGAAAATACAGCGATCTTTTCCTGTTTCCTATCCTCCTTTTCCAGGAGTGTTTCTTTTTCTCTTTCATATTTATTATATTATTATTACACTTACATATGGTTTGGCAAAGCTTAGCCTCATTTGGATCACGCTTCATAAACCTAGTTTCACTAACTCGATCGTCCGAATTTAATTTAGTGGTCGTGGAAGCTAAGAGGTTTCATCGAACCATAGGTTCTAGTCCGGATGTCATATTAAACGTACTGCGTAGTGGGATTGATGATCGTTAAATCTGCGAAATCTTGTGGGGAGTGTCGATGTTTTGGAAATGAAAGGTATCAGCTCTCAAGTGTGGTCCTCCTAACTTGGTCGAAACTGAAAATAATGGATGCCTGCTCGAAAACACTATTATATATCGTGTTGTTTTTAAGTGCGACGTTAATAATGAATCAATCATAGAATTTAATTTACTTTAGTGAAATCCAGTGGTTATTGGCGATGTAATTTTTATTCCGAAACGAGGTCAAAGTATAAATGTAGTTCCATAATTGGTACCTCACCACCTAATATCCATATTATTTTGAGTTATAGCTCTTAAGTTCGACTCGATTAAACATGCAACATTCCCCTTAATTCCAGGTCTTAAAGTTGAGATTATATCTGCTAACATTTTAGGACCACGCCCTAACTATCACGCCCAGAACTCATTTTTCATTCAGAATTATTAAATGCAAGTGCTTCTTATGTTGGTTTATTCGAGACTTCGGCGATATCGGATTATTGATTGTGGCCGATTAAGAAGCGTCAATACAGTTTGGGTGGAGATATCATAGATAAACAACTCTCACTAATGCCGTAAATGAATTAAACGTTCATATAAGCAATTTGTACCCGTAATTTCATGATGTGAAGAAAATACAAATATCCAACAAATTATTTCGCCATTTTAGCAGTTACCAAAATATATTTAAACATTTAACATTAATCGAAAGGAACCCTCTTGAAATGATACGAAACCACAATACAAAACGAAATTAATTCACGACATTCCGAGTTAAAATCCTTTGTGACGAGATACTCAAGTAATATGATTGCACTAGTTCCTTTGAATAACTTTTAAAGCACTCCCGCTGGATTTCCAGAGTATTTTACAGGTACTTACACAGTGGAGATACATTTTCCTAATAGTATGCAATGATTATGTTATCCACTAGAAAACGAGAAAACTATACTTCTGTGAAAATTTATGGTTATGACTGAAACTTAAAGAAATTGCAGACCAGTATTGTGCAGACTTGGTGGTCAACGTCCAAAAACTACCAAATCCGTATGAAAGTGTCCCAAAACGAATGACTCATTCTTAAAGGATTAATATAAGTGCCGCAACATCGAGTGATTTGTTAAAGTAATACTTAAAATATCTTTTTGAGACTTTCTGTTCATGTTACTTCATCACGACAAACCGAAACGAAGTTATTATTAAAGTACGTAAAAAGTAATTCTCAAAAGATCATCGAAACAAATTTAAGAGATTGTCTCGATGAATGAGAGACATTTAGCGTAACGAGTGACGTACAGAGGGGGAAATCCGTTTCTTGAATCCGTGTTGAGCCCTCGCTCCGCGTTCACCGATTCTCAAGTTAACACACATTTTTCCAAACTTGCCTCCTGTTCATGTAGAGATTGTACATCACTCATGCTATTTCTGTTTTGATGACAATATTCTTTGTGAATAATGAATGATCTGGAAATGTGTAGCATAATTTTAAAT
>BMAW01030759.1:0-16216 GCA_019974015.1 Nephila pilipes | reverse complement strand
GGTGGTAAAACTCATAAATATATTTTAAAATATCAACTAAACCATTTAAATTTTTTTTTTTTTGTGGAATTTTAAAAATTGGATTAAATTATTAAAATTCCAAAAAAAAAAAAAAATTTACATGCTATCGTTGATATATTACAAGATATATATGATCTTTCCCACCTATAAGTGTTACAACTAAAACGTATACTAACTTCTTAAAACAAATTTTCAACATTTAGGCTCTAATAATCTTGTTATGTGATCAGAATGCTGCATTCACATAATTGAAATTTAAAATATTCTTACGCAATAGAAGTGTCTATTAACTTCCATCCATCATCCACAAGCCAATTAAAAGGTTGAAGAGTGAACCAGTCTATCATCACTCCTTTGAAGGTTTGGTTTGGTTTTATTAACGTCGCACTAAGTAGCAACGCGAGGGCTATTGGCGACGGGCCTCGAAATTTTGAACCTCAGTCAAGTGACGAAGACGACACCTGAGCTGGCATACCCCTCTCCTAACTTCCACGACACACCAACGGGAAGATTTTGAGCATAGACAAATTGAACGTGCAACAACGCCTGCTACACGGTGGGTCTTTATTGGCATCGAGGCTCGAACCCCAGACTTGGCGAAAACCACTGGCCAAAAATCCACGACCATAACCACCAGGCTACTGTGACCATTCACTCGTTTATAATACATGATAATTCGATATAAAAACCAACGTTTTTATATGGTGGCAAAGTTTATTAGAGAAAATTATTGAAATATTAGTTAAAACTGTTAGTTATTTTTAACTTTAAAATTTACTTAAAAAGAGACATTTGTGAGCGTATTAAAAAATTCATAACACTCATAAAATCAAAACATGCATTTTGAAAGTTTGTAAGTCATTCTATTAAAAAAAAATGGGAACCAGAATTCAGAAAAAATTATTGTGATAAGACATGGCGCCAAATATTGGAAACTTTCTTTCTGACTAAAAGTCAGCAACCCTGACTATCTTGGAGATAGTAAAGGGGAGATAGCATCTCCCCTTTGTGAGTACAAAAGGTTTACGATACCTCATGCGGTGTGGGGAGTGCCCGGTGCTCCCAGAGGGGGAAAGAAATTTTTTCCTCAATCCTAAAAGCGCCGAGAGGAAAGAATATTTTGACATTAAAATTATTGAAATATTAGTTAAAACTTGTCGCAAATGTCTAAATATTGCATTGTTAGGCGAGTACGAACGATTCCCAAAATTTCAAAGCTCTAGCTTGATGGGAAGTTGGTTAAATTAACGATCGAAAATTTGATGACACACACACTCACACACACACACCAAGTGAAATTCAGAAAAACGTTGTAATAAATGATACTGCTTAGAAAATTCTTTGGGAAAAGCTTTTCGCTAAAGTTACTCAAGAATACAACGCCATCCCTCTTTCGGTTACATCCTATCTGCATTCATTTTTAATCTATAGTAAACTACCATATGCATCTCCAGTTGATAATCAAACTTGTTCACTGTTCATAGAGTAAGGAAAATTGTATTTAAATGTACTCAGAAACGCCATGAAAAGAACAAGTTTATTATGACTCACATTATCATGCTTCAACATTTAAGTAAAGAAATTTAATGATGTTTGAAGAATTCAAATATACTAATACCAGGAAACTTAATCCATCATATTCCAGACCTTACGCAATCTTAAAACAATTATCCGATGTGACTCATGAAATTGATAAACCGAATCAAATCATTAATAAGGGTTATGATATCGTCCATGCATCACGACTTTGGGTTTTTCAACCAGGGCACGAATTTCTGTTAATGAATGCCCGTCAATTAGGTTTTTTTTTTTTTCTTCAACAAGGAGGATAACCCAAATACGTTACGACTTACCTAAATTTTTACACTTGAACATATTGCGCTAATGGAGTGCTTAGGTTATGATACAAATTTAAATATTTTTCTTTTTGAAAATGTAAATTCTCCTATTTTATGATATAAATTTAATTATTCTATTTTTTGAAAAAGTAAATTTTTCCATTTTATGATATACATTTAAATATTCTACTTTTTGAAAATGTAATTTTTCCCATTTTGTGATATAAATTTAAATATTCTACTTTTTGAAATTATAAATTTTCCCATTTTATGATACAAATTTAAATATTCTGCTTTTTGAAAATGTAAATTTTCCCGTTTTTATGTTTGATGAAGTATATTCTTTTAAATATATAATTATTGAAGTTTATTATAAATATCCTAATTTGTGTGATGTATGTATCTCGCACATTTATGTATTTTACTACGTTTCTTATTTCGAGAGTATGAATTACCTAATAACAGGTGAATTGAAAAGCTTCCTGCTTACACACAGATGGTGCTACTAGAATCAAATCCATATGTTTTTTAGTTGGCCCTAACCCTCAAAAGATGCGTGTATAAATTTGACAGCTGTCGGATCATTAGTTTGTGAATTATAGCATTTTGAGTGAAGCAATTTTTGTTATTGTGAAAAAAATGGATAAAAAGGAATTTCGCGTGTTGATAAAATATTGCTTTTTGAAGGGAAAAAATACAGTTGAAGCAAAAACTTGGCTTGATGCCGAGTTTTCGAACACTGCCCCAGGAAAATCAACCATCAAGGATTGGTATGCTAAGTTTAGACGTGGTGAAATGAGCACCGAAGACGGTGGACGCCCAAAAGAGGTTGTTACCGACGAAAACATTAAAAAAATCCACAAAATGATTTGGAATGACCGTAAATTAAAATTGAATGAAATAGAAGACACTCTAAAGATATCAACTGAACGTGTACATCATATTATTCACGAATATTTGGGTATGAGAAAGCTCTGTGCAAAGAGGGTGCCGCGCGAGCTCACTTTTGACCAAAAACAACGACGAGTTGATGATTCGGAGCAGTGTTTGAAGATGATCAAGCGTAATAAACCCGAGTTTTTGCGTCGATATGTGACAATGGAGGAAACATGGCTCCATCATTTCACTCCGAAGTCCAATCGACAGTCATCCGAGTGGACTGCACACGATGAACCCGCTCCAAAGCGTGGGAAAACGCAACAGTCGGCTGGCAAGGTTATGGCGTCTGTATTTTGGGATGCGCATGGAATAATTTTCATTGACTACCTTGAAAAAGGAAGGACCATCAACAGCGACTATTACATAGCGTTATTGGACCGTTTGAAGGACGAAATCGCCGAAAAACGGCCGCATTTGAAGAAAAAGAAAATGCTGCTTCACCAAGACAATGCACCGTGTCACAAGTCAGTGAAAACGATGGAAAAAATCCATGAATTGGGCTTCGAATTGCTTCCTCATCCACCGTATTCTCCAGATCTGGCCCCCAGCGACTATTTCCTGTTCTCAGATCTCAAAAGAATGCTCGCTGGGAAGAAATTTTCGTCGAATGAAGAGGTGATCGCCGAAACTGAGGCCTATTTTGAAGCAAAGGACAAATCGTACTACAAAAATGGTATCGAAAAGTTGGAGGGTCGCTATAATCAGTGTATCACCCTTGAAGGGAATTATGTTGGATAAAAAAAACTAATTTTGCCAAAAAAATGTGTTTTACTCTGGTAGGCCGGGGATTTTTCAATTGACCTGTTAATTGAATTTTATTAGATATCTTATTTTGAGTTTATGAAGTACATTATTTTGAATTTTATTATATATAGATGTCTTATTATGTGAGTCTATGAAATAAATACTCATTATTTTCCTACATAAATTTGGAAAATTATTAAAATTTTAATATAAATGGTTATGTTCTGTTAATGAATATCACGAGTTATTAATATGTATGTTGTCTAAATTTTTGGAAATTATCATTATTTTTTGGTATGAAGGAGTATTAGGTTCCTTAAAGGAACATTAAAAGGTAATTATTAGAAAGTTGCCCCAAATGTTTCAAGTATTGAGTTGAAACTTTCATATTTTGAGTAATTGAACAATGAAATTCAAACTATATTTAAGCTGTGATCATTATATACTGTGAACTAGAATATATAAAGTATTACTATAAAAGCAACCATTCTTCAATGTGAATGTGAATATATAGTATTGTTACCGGAAATTATAGTATTTTAAATATGTACCGCTTCGATATCTTAAAAAAGCAAATAAAAAAAATCTACTATTCTATTTTTATTACAAAAACCTGTATATTAATCTGGTTTTTTTTACTCCGTTATTATTTCTACTTATCATATCATTCAATTAGCTTCTGGATTCCATCCTGATAGAAATCTGCCACTTGATTGACCAATCATCGTGTCACGGCCGTTTTGACATCATCATCCTTGTCATGGTGCTGACCACCTAAATTCTTTTTCCAAGTGAAAAAAAACAAGTGAAAATCATTGGATGCCAGATCAGGACTATACTGATATATTGCCTCTTAGCCATTTCAGGTGATCCAGTTACTCTTAGCCATTTGATAATATGAGTCTTGGAATCATCGCGCCACGTGGGGACGGGCACAGTCGCGCAGGACAATCCCTTTTACTGAACCTGTTGCGCCATTTGTTTTAGATTGCACGATGTAGTTTAGTTAAGTTATCACAATATGCCTCGGGATTTGTTGTGTCACCTCGAGACAAAAAAAAATCCACAAACACCCTCCTTCGTCTATTCCTAAACATAATGCATATGATTCTGCGTGCAAAAGCTTTACTTTTTTTAGGTGAAGTTGAATGTTTTCATTCTATGGAGCTCTGTTTTGCTTCCGGTGTCGCATGAGTCACGTGTCCAGACACTTTATTATTCTGCTGATGAATTTAGGCAGAAACGAATCACAATTGCCAAGCGCATATTTCACAATCGGTGGCATTTTCAATTGTGTGAGGCATTTTAAATGTGTACGCAATTTGGACAAATGCTTTCAGGCTAGCATCTCGGATTTACCAACAGTTCTGTGATTAATAAATACTCAGTGAGCATAAGTGGAATGGCAACAGTAGCTCAGCAGCTGCCATATTCAAAAACAATAAGAAAAAACACTCCTAGTATAAAGATAACAATTCTACCGTGTTAAATTTAAATATGTATTATTAAAGTCTTGAAGTTTGAATTCAAATGTTTGTAAAGATAATATTTCTTATTTAGTTATTTTGTATCATGTTGTAGTGTTGGGAGAAATTTATGAATTCGTGAATTCCATATTGATATTTTTCTTACTACTGTTTTATTTTTGCATTCGTATTTTGACATATATCTATTATAATCCAAGAGTTTTGCTCAAGCCCAAATTCACTAAGATTTATATTACTTCTTTTCGGGAGGTGTTGATGGAACCTGTGCACTTCCAGCTGCATACTTTTGAAGGACGATATGTAATATAATTAAAATGAATAATCTAACTTAATTTAAATGCCCTAGTATAGCAGCATTTCTTAGGATTCCAACATTAAATGAAGGTCCATGATAACAGCATTTTCTCGTCTAATGCCTTGAATAAGAATCTTGGAATATTGGTTACCTGTGACGCTTTTGGCTGATGCCGTAGAATGCAGTAGTCAATAGTTCTCATAATCTAACAAGGATTATATCCCATTGGATTATGTACGACTTGACTGAACTGAATATTGCCGACAAAAATAATCACATGATGAAACAAAAAAAAAAAAAATCTAAAACTTTATATATATATATATATATATATATATATATATATATATATTGTTCGAAATTTTCTTCCAAGGTAGGTGGGGTATCAAGTCAAACTCGGAGGATTAGGACAAATGAAGTTTTTTATTCTTGCATCTTTCACTACATACAGGTAGCCATAGCTTGGTAGAAACGAACAACAATTACACAAACTTGCAGTTTAGTAGCACAAAACTGGAAAAGAAATACACTTTTTTAAGGGCAATCAGTTCAGAAACGTTGGCTCACCAGCTTGTTATTCCTCAATGCGGACATGCACCGCAATCAATATTCTGCCCTTGGGGCCAGATCCAACAATCAGATACTCGCTACTTCGCTTCCTGCCGTTACCAGCACTGCACTTCAGAGTACTTGACAGCTTTCAGTTTGATTCCCCGGTTGATCTCACGCAACCAGAAAATACAAAAGCCAGACTCCGACGGTTCGCTAGATTCAGGAATGAATCTCCAGTTCACTCAGCCATGATTCCCTGATCGATTCACCACAAAGCAGACTCATAGACATGCTGATTTAGTTGCAGACGGTTCAGAGCAGAGACTGTAGTTCTTGCGTATTTAGCTGCATTTTTGTGGTGACATCACGCACGAAAATTCCTGAAAAGTTCGTCCGTTGCAGCATCGAGTACTTTCCATATGTCGCCAAGCCATCCTTAAGGTTAAAGGTCATTCACCAAGTTACTATTTTTTGGAAACTGATTGATCTCTTCTGGTATGTTTATATCCTATGAGAGAGAGTCTAATTAAAACACATTTTTTTTTTTTTTTTTTTCTTTTCTTTTTTCGAAAGTTGTTTAATATTGAAAGTTGGTGGTTTCATTTAAACTAAGTTTATTAATTTTTTAGTCTAGCAGCGACTTTATATACGTTTGAATTCACGATTATATTCAAGTATAAATATAGACTACTAAGAAAATTTATTGGCACCATTAAATCATTTTGCATGTTTTTAATTAAAATAATGTTACTTATTTTATTTTTGCTTACTTTGCGGAAATAGATAACTATTTTTTCATAATGCTGTCACATAGGTTTTTAAGTTTTAATCTTTTAAATTTATTTTCAAGGTTATAATCTGTAATTTAATTTTGATTTTACTACTCAATTTTAAATTATGGCTATTTAACAGAATTAATAAATTGTTTACATTCTTGTATATATATAATGTATATCCTCTCTCTCCTCCTCTGTGTGTGTATTATTGGTATTGTGTATTATTGTGTGTGTGTGTGTATTGTGTGTTGTGTGGTATGTGTTGTGTATATAATATTAATAAGTGTACTTATCTGTAAAATAAATTAATCTAAAATTAATGTAAATTTTACTCCTTTTAAAGAATTCAGCTTATTTTTTTTTCTTTTATCGATGGTTACAGGGCAGCATAAGTGCAAAGAAATTAAACATGTTTATTTATTTTATTCTTACTATTCTCTCTTTTTTCCTTTTGCATCATTTTATCTTGAGCCCAGTTAGTTTTGAACAAGATTTTTGTTTAAGAGTTCTCACTTCATTTTAAAAATATTCCAAAAGATTTACTTATTTCTCTAGATGGTTTTTTAATTAGCTTCTCGTTTTGAAAAATTCTACGAGTGCTTTTTTTTAAAAAAATATATATATCTGTATATAAGCCTAATTAATAATTACATTATAATGAATTAGTTATAAATACATGCCAGTTCAATTAATCAGGTGCGACAGTTCTGAAATAATCAGAATTTCCTTATCAGAGTTACTAGCAGACTTTAATATGACTTATTTATTAGTTTTGGTGCAAAAATCAAGCTTAAAAATGAATTATTTATTTCAAAATTAGTAGTTTTAATTTCATCTTTTGGCTAATATTTTCTGCTGCGATGATTCGTCACAGAAAAGGAAGATAAATTATTAATAGTTTGAATAGGGTAAGAATAAACATTTAGAAAACTACTTATGGATGAGGGACAAACATTTGCCTACTTGTTAAACAATTTATGCAGCTGTAGTACACTTTTTTGTACCTACCAGTTTAACAAACAATTAAAACAATTCAGTTTGAAAGAAATTTTGTATGCTTAGTGTGTTTGAGAAATAAAAAAAAAAAATTATATGTGATTTTGAATTTTAAGAAAATAACTTCTTATCTATGTGAATAGTTTTTTGATAACAGTGAATGAAGAGTTGGTTGTTTTGGATTTTTTATTAACGTCAGACTAGAAGCAAGGGCTATTGGTGACGGACCTCGTAATTTTGAACCACGGTCAAGAGTGACGAGGACGACACCTGGGCACAACCTATCTCCTAACATCCCCACCACACACACGCCAGCAGTGGGTTTTGGGCCCCAGAAGACAGATTTAACATTACTCAACTACTTGTGGCGGGTCTTTGGCAATGAGTTGAACTACTGACTAGACAGCCTCCGGCCATGGTCGACCTTATGACCACTAGGCTACGGCTCTTGAATGAGATATTACAGAAGCTAGAACCTTAAAATACCATAAAAAATGGCCACAGAAGAACAGAATTATTTAGCAGTGTTTTCTTTCAACTTGACTTTGTTAATTATTTCAACGAACTAAATATTGTAATGAAATAAATCTATTTTGGGCAGTCATTAAACTGTCATTTCAATTAAGAAGAATAATGTTCGATCAAAGGAAGTAATAAATGTCTAACGGTGAATCAATGTCACTGAAATTAATCATTTCAATTAATAAAGAGTATAAACTTTTGGAGGGTTTCAAATACGTATTCAGACTGAAAACGAAACTCCAACATCAAGAAAAGACCGTATGTAATTCGAATTACCATATTTTTCGGACCATAAAAAGCACCGGATAATAAGACGCGTTCCAAATTTAGAAAGCCATTTTTAGAAAGG
Source organism: Nephila pilipes (assembly GCA_019974015.1). Lineage (NCBI taxonomy): Eukaryota > Metazoa > Arthropoda > Arachnida > Araneae > Nephilidae > Nephila > Nephila pilipes. The sequence goes on along the minus strand of BMAW01030759.1, from coordinate 7,697 downwards.
AATATTTTGCCATATATATAATTCTAGTAAATTTACTATTTAATTTACAAAACAAAAAAAAAAAGTTAGGTCTAAGAAGATTGCAAAAAAGGGGGATTAAACTGAATAAAACTAGTCGAAGAATAAAATTTATTATTATTAATGTTAAAAATAATTTTTTTTCGTATTAAAATGAGGATTTCTGTTTATAGTTTTGATATACTATCTAGATTTAAAATATTTTAATGAATTTGCCTTTGAACTATAGATGCATCTAGTGCAGTTGATTTTCTACTACGTAAAAGGTTGCGATATATGATCTACTACCGTTCAAATTTCTTTATGATATAATTTCTTCGCAAAATATTTATTGGAATGAAAATGAATGGCATTTCAAGGGCATAAACGAATAAAGCACTGTGTAAAATGCGAAGATAAAGCCTTACAGAGATCACAGTAAATACCGTGTCATTCTGTGCGTGAACAAATATGAACTAGCATCTAGTGCCAACGCCATTCCGTGCGAAGGCGTTCGCTTGTAATTAATTGCTGTTTGGAAATAAGGGAACAGTTCCATTCAATCGCGCCAGAGATGTGTGAAATTGGTAGTATATAAAACCAACCCCGATAGATAGTTGAAAGCTTTAAGAAGCTTTTATGAAGTTGCACAACAGCATTCAATGTCCAAGCTTTAAGTACATTTTCAAGTTGCACAATAACTTCCAATAGGATTCAATGTTAGATGTCATTCTGTGAGAAAGTGTTCACTTGTAAATAGTTGCTGAATGGAAATAAAAGGCAAATTCCCGTCCAGTCACGACAAATAGTTACATATTTCAATTGGTGGTATATCAAGCCAATCACGACAGAAAGGTGAACGCTTTGAGTATATTTTTAGCAGCTGAAAGATAACAGACGTTTATATGTTGAAATCGGTCTCCGACACTACATTACAAGTAGGACCTCTCATTGGATTGGTTGGCTATTCTACCTTCCTTCATTCATTATAGCTGAAACAGTTAAAAGGGAGATCTAGTTGTCAACGCAATTCTGCAAAAAAAAAAAAAAAATCTTTTGTTATTTCAGGTTCACAAAGTTTTGGTCAATATGATCTTCGTCTGACCTATGCCTGACTTTCACTGGTAATGCGACGTATAAGATTATCTCGCTTAAAAAGAGCAGCTTTCCTTTCCGACCGAATTCCTGTCAACTGTGGCATGATATCATTGCTAAAATGGCGAATAAATAATCGGATCAAAGCCAAGAGTCGCCAATTAGCAGTCTGTGAGCCGAGTGTGATTCGGGAAGGCTTACTAACTAGCTCTCACAATGTATTATTTCTTTTCAATACGATCACTGCTTTTAACAATCCTTTTAACATAAGAATTAAAACTACAACACTCTTTCAAGAAATTTAAAACTAACATTAAAAATTGTTTTTAATCTTGAATTTTAATTTGTGTTAAAAAAGTTTATGCAATATATTTTTTCCTTATATATTTAACAAGAAATTTCACAAGTTATTATTAAGATTGAAACATAGTGAAGTAGAAAAGGAATCTCCGAGAGTACATATATCCTTTCATCAATTGAAGTGTCTGATGAGGGAAAGTTAAGGGAGAGCACATTTAATCACCTTCTTCAAACAACTATAAATAGACACCAATTCTTCACACACAATCCTAGATTTTAAATATAAGACATATATTATAAATTACTTAGATAGAATTTCAGGACATTATCTCCAGTGTTAATTTTGATGGTCCTAGACTAACACTGCATGAGCTCCTCCGAAAATTTTGGTAGGTTGCGGCAATTCATTTGCCGTTTTGCCAGAAAGCGTTTTTTAAACCTTTCTTAAGTAGGAAACATTTCAGGCAACAACACTGAAGAACTGTTTTGTTTTAGTGGATGTATACATTTTTATTTACAGTTACTATGAAAAAAGGTTTTGTGTGCCTGACAAACATTAATCATAATTAAAAATTCAAATTTAGGTGTTATTTATTTTTTTGAAGCAAACAAACAAGAAATGAAATAATTTACTCTTAGGTACATATTGAAAACTTAAGAAAATCAAAATTTATTTTTAAAAAAATGTATGTATTCTAGAATTTATACATAATGTGTGCATTAATTTTGAGCATCAAAGATATTTAATAAGTAACTTTTCTGCAATTTAATTTATAAGTTCTCTTAGTTGATGATCGCCTTATAATTTTTAGTTATATCACTGCTCGTGGAATGAAAGAAATTTTTAATTAAAAAAAAAAATTCCCGCTAAGGCGCCTTTTGATTGAGCAGATCTTAGGATGAAACCTATACCTAATTCCACCAATAATTATTTTCATCTTTAACAATCTCTGCATAAATCAAGCAAGAAAAAAAAAAAATAAAGGAGATTGAACTCACTCTGTGCATTAATGGGAAAAAAGACCCCAAAATTACTAAAAATCGTTAAGAAGTGAGAATTAGATGAAGGAATTTTGATGAAACACTTTAGAAAATGTGATACCCAATCCTCCTTTATCTCTAAAAAGAGGTTGAGATAGAATTTTTCGGGTAAAGCAAAGATAAATTTTGTGCAAAATATAAAAAAGTATTTTTCGGTCTTCTTTTTTAATTACGTCTAATAATTACTTATTGTACCATTCTGCTGGCTATGTCCCCCTGAGAAATTGCACAGTAATTTTCTCATTCCTTATATAAATTATTAATCAGGTAACGTTTTACTTTTAAATACTTAAAATTATTTTTGAATGTTTACTACTAATAGTTTAGTTTAGTTTTTATTAACGTCGCACTAGAAGCAACACGAGGGCTATTGGCGACGGACCTCGTCATTTTGAACCACGGTCAAGTGACGAGGACGACACCTGAACTGGCACCCCCTCTCCTAACATCCACACCACGCCAACGGGAGGACTTTGGGCCCCGAACAGATTTAACGTGCATCAGCCCCGGCTACACGGCGGGTCTTTGGTGGCCAAGGATCGAACCCGCGACTGAACGAAAACCGCCAGCCGCTATCCACGACCTTGACCACTAGGCTACCGCGGCCCCCTTACTACTAATAGAAAAGATAGATTAGTTGGTAGATTAACGGACTTGTAACAGAAGGAGAGAGCAATTTAGCGAGGTATGATTCAGTTCATAGTAACACAACTCGATAAAATGTTAAAATGTGAGAAATGAAACCTTTTCTTGTTAAGCTTTTAGATGGCAGAACTAGCTGATTACATCATCCCATAATTGAAATCCATCCATCAGTTAAAGTTGAAGAGATCTGAGTGTGATTTCGTTCCAAAGCTATTTTAGGGGCCAACTGCATTCCCCTTAGCAATACTTGCAAGAACGTAATGAAAAACTGGATTAATACTAAAAATTATGGAACATGTTTCAAGAAATCCTTCTAAATGTTTTTGAAGCAAGATGAGTTAGCATTAAAACTAGGTACTTGTTATTTAGTTTTAGTGTTGTTATTTAGTTTGTACTAGGTATTTAGTTTTGCTCCCAATGTTTTTTGACTATTAACAGAACGAGTCGCAGCATTCCCAATGGAATACCATAATTTGGGAGTATATGTTACAACTCGATCAACAAAACCTATATTTAAAAGTTTGTACAGGTCATGAAAGATAGCCATCCATCGATGAGCCACCACTTAATTTCTTAGGGTATTGTTAATCCAATGGAGCGCGTTCTACTTTTCTTTCCAAAGCTATTTTATAGCTTTTAATTACATATGATATAAAATGTTTTCAAAAGAATGAAAAAAAAAATGAATGTTTCCCCAGGATTGCTTTCTTTTTTTTGACTTCCGGAAGCATTTTTAAATATTAATTAAATATCTGAAATATCACAATTATATTACTGATTTCAAGAACGGGAGCCAAAGTAATTTTATTTTTGGGAAGGGGGAAACTAACCTAAAGAGAATGGGAATCTGTGAAACAGGTGGAAGTACGAGATGTGGCTAATAAATAATGAGACTAAAGCTGTAAAAGATTTTATTTTGATGTCATACATGTCATACCTTCAATATACACCTCTCCTCTATCCATACAATGCTCCATGCGAATCTTCCATTATTCAAAACAGTGCTGGAAATCTTTTGTCAGCTCCTTTGGGAGGTGTGTAGTTTTCTCTTTCACAGCTTCCCCGGACTCAAATCTTGTTCCAGTGAATAAGACAGATGGTCTAACACTGGGATGCTGTACTTGGTTAAAAACTTCTTGATAGACAATGTGGAATGAAATGGCGCATTGTCTTGGTGAAAAAATTTGCTGAACTGATTCTTTGTCGATTCCTATAGTCTCAGCAATCGCACGAATACTTAACCGGTGGTCAAATCGAACCAGATTACCGATTTTTTTTTTCTTTCGATAATTACATCCGTTTTTGACGTGGGAAGACAACTGGGGCATGAATCATCTTCAACGTCTTCTCAGCCATCTTGAAAACGCTTAAACCACTCAAAATCACTTGCACGCGATAAACATTCGTTGCCATACACTTCTATTAATAAATTTTAAGTTTCAGTAGCAGTTTTTTCAAGTCTCATGGGGAATTTTACAGCAATTCCTTGCTCATTTATCATTTTTCGGTAAAACAAAAAAATATATATATAATTCTAATGCGAACGAAGGCTACCGGTACATGAGTTTGTTTACAGAAAAGTGACGCACTGCATTTAAAAGAGAAGACAGTTGTCAGTCGCTGGCGTTTGGCGCATGCGTACTACTTCTGTAGCAGCATTCAATAGCCACACCTCTTATATGGTAATCATTTGCGCAGCTAACAGCTTTGCAATCCGTAGTTATTCGCTGCAGTCTTAAGTAATTTAGTTTTTTAGTATGCTTTTTTCACCACGAGTAAAATTCCATCCGACAACGTTGGTAGTGAAAGATAAGATAAGATATTGACGTTCAGAAGCTATATTTACCACAGGGAACGCCGGTGGGGGGGGAGGGAACAATCAGGTAGAACTGGTACCAGGTAACATGCTCCAGATTTTTGGAAGTTTATAAAGCTTTGAAGCAGGAAGACAGTATAAGAGACAAAAAAAAAAAAAAAAAATTAAAACACTAACTCATTGGTCAACTACAACAAAAAAAAAAAGAGGTCAGGTCATTGAGACATCAAATAGAATTAAATGCATCACTGAAGACTATGAAAATTACTCATTTTGGGAATATCTACACGAAATCGCTCAAACTTTTCAGTAAGTTATATTAAACGTGTCTTCGCATAATGCTAAAGAATAGGACCTGAAATTGGAACAAGTATATTGATAATAAAAACGTTCCAATATTAAAATTACATACTAGCTTCATCATCCTTTCTGGGGTAGGGAGGGGATTTCTTTATCCTCCTTTAGGTTTGGTGCATCTTCTTCTCAGGGTTCAGAGAGGGGTATTTAACCATTTAAACTTCGAGGAATCCATTGACCTTTCCATTTTCTTGAATAAACCTCTTTGTCTAAGAGAAGAAAAAATAGTATATCAAAGCTTTATCCTACTCAAATTTACAAAACTATTATTGCATATCTATTTTATCACAATAGAAACGTCTTAATAATATAATGAATGGTAAAGAAGCTAATTTTTTTTAAAGAGGGGGAGGCTCTATAATATATTCTATGAATAATAAACAAAAGTAACAACATTTTAAGTTATAACAAATTAGTTAAGAGAATTTTTTTAGAGACTTGGCTATGACTGTTTTTTATTGCAAAGTATTTTTACTTCTGGAATAATTGTTGAAATCTGCAACCTAATGTCATCTTCAGCTTCCAATCTGTTTTCAAGATTTTTGCATACATATGTTGAAACATATAACATTAGATGTTGGAAATTTCAGTATATTCTTTTCTAATATCAAACCAAAAATGCATAATATCAACTTGACTAAAATTTAGTTTCAATTGAGTATCCGTCGATATATCAATTTGTTGTTATCTTTCTTTTATAGGGAGTTCGGAGGTGTCACATTCTTGGGAAGAATTTTAGATCAAGATAATTTTTCTTTTCGAACAAGGAAATATTCAATAAATATTTTTTACAGATCTGATAAATATTGGACCAAACTAATTTTTACATTTTAATCGGGATTAGCGTTACCATTATTAAAATATTGTGTCATTGGAAAGCATTCTGTATTGTCTTTCAAAATGCAATCAGCCAAAGATTTCAATTTTAAACGAGTAGAGTCAATTTTACTTTATACCTTGAAAATAATGAAATAGTTGGCGAAATAAGTGGGCAATTCTTCACCTGAACCAAAAAATGGATGCTAATATGTGACCTAATGCTTCTCGATTAATGTATTTGAAGAACGTTATTCTTATGATATTTAAGATTTTATTTTATTCACAAAATATTTATTTATATTTATTTTTACAAGCAAACTTCCTTTAAGAATTCGATTTTCATTAGTAATTAAAATTTTACTAAGATTTTGGTGCTTTTATTAAGCAAATAGTGATTTCTTGTCAAAGTTCCACGAAACCCTAGGGTTCTGCAGAACCCATTCTGCCTTAGAGAATAGTTTATTTGGTATTATTACTCATTTTTGTGTCCATCAACTAGTTTTTTATGTGTTCCAAATTATGCTCCTATATCATGATGCTAAATGGATTGTACATTCATGTGAAAACTGACATATTTTTGGAATGTTCCAAAATTTTAAGAACTCATCATAAAGGATATATGTGTTACGATGTCACAAACTTATATGAAAATTGGAACATACTTTCTGCCAGGAAATATGTTCGAAGTTTCGATCAGATTCTTTGACATTAGATGAAGACAAGCTTAATAGTAGCAAGTTATGATGCCGCAATTACATGTATAATGTTACAAATTTTCGACAATTTAAAATTTTGTGTAAATAAAATATTTTTGTATATCTTATGCTATTATTCTTGCTGCCATCTACTAGCAAAACAAACAAAAAGGAAAGAAATATTTCATTTCTAACATTATCACATATCATCACGCTGTGTTGTGCGCTGAATTGCACCTCATTGAATTTACTCTACGCTGAATTGTCAACACACATGATTCCCTTCCTTCCAAAGAGGATCGTGTAAGTGGAATGAATGAAGCAAGTTAAATTTAATGAAACTTTAAGTCTACGCATGATAGTTGGGTCGGAGATCAGGAGTCGTCCACTTCACTTAACCAGGTCTACATGTTAGGATTTCTATCACTAAAATTTCTCTTTTTGCTTTTAGTACAATGTTAATAAACAGTCAATCGATCTTCAGAATTACTTGCATAATAAAATAGTAACAATGGTTTTGTTAATGTTATACATGCTAAATAATGCTTTTAATTCACCAATTCCAGGAACGAAGTTCTTTATTTTTACTTTATGTTTTTTTAATTTTTTTGTTTCAAAGTAACTAAATTTCGATAAAATGACATGTTTTTCCATTCTATTTTTTTAACATCCCCAATTTCTCAACATGGATGGAAACATAGTTAACATTGTTATTTCCAAAATAATCATAAGTCTGCAAATTCTATTATGCAGAAAAACACACTCCGTAAAATAAGTAATTGAAAATTGAATTTGAACAAAATGTTCATTAGAGTTCAAACAGAGAGAGTTCAAAAGCGAATTTTTGTTACTCGATCAACTTTTTTCAATGTACATTGAAATTATGCGGTACCTATGCTAGCCTTTTTTCCTTGTGTATATAATAAATATAT
>BMAW01030757.1:0-29258 GCA_019974015.1 Nephila pilipes | reverse complement strand
TTTTTTTTTTTTTTTTTTCGAAACTACTTTCAGATGATTCAGATTTCTTCTCATGTGTTTGAATTAATTGCAACATCATCTAAATAAGGGATTGCGAAGTGTTCACATCCCTAAAGTTCATCTATAATTTTACTGAAGGAGAACCGCTGTACCAAAAGGTATTTAATCTACAAAAGGTCGAACTTGTTACACACATTAGTTCATTCCGTAAAAATGTATTTTTTTTAAAAGGAAAATGTTTAAAGTATTTTCTAGTTTTTAAAATAAAATTTCCTTGTTTTGGAAAGATGCTTGTGCAGCGATGAAAACTTTTAGTTTTTACAAACACTTGGAAAATTTCGAAGCTCGAATTGGTCCATCTTTTAACATTTGTTTTGAGTTCATTGAACTTAAGAATGGAAAAAAGCATTGTTAATTGCGGGTTACAAAATATAAACAAACCAGAATTACGGACACTGATTACTGTAAAACAATTTTTTAAAGAACCTTTTACTCGACCATTTTGTAGAAGTTTATTTTATTCACTTTTAATCATTGCGTGATCAATCATTTTCCTATATTTGTATAAAATGTTGTGGCAACACTCCTTGAAGCATTTAAAATTACTTCTTGTATGAGTTATTTTTCTTTATTATTTTGTTTTGAATTATTTAATATTTAACGAAAGTCATTATGAATTCAGCATATGAAACAAAGTATATTTTGTTTGTTATAGAATATAAAATAATTGGTTGCGTAGTTCGCGGTTATGGTTAACAAGTATTCAATATTTAAACGCGTAATACCATCCACATTTTAGAGCTGTTTTTGTTCATTACAGTTTATCTACCGATTTTCGTTGTTATATGGAAGATTTTGAAACATTTCTTGTTTTATTTTGGATGATTATAAAGAAAATAATAACAAGCCTGACTTCCATTACAAAAACAATTTAAGCAACAATGTACCAGAGTTTTTGAATCATTATGAATTGCTCTCTAATTAATAATTTTGTGGAGTCCTGCAAAAGTTTTGGTGACTGTTCTTTTAAAAACCATTTTTTCATGTCCATGGCATCAAAAATAATTCTGAAAAGTGTTCTTTCTCTAGTAAAGCTTACCTTATTTGGAACGTCAACATGTTATGTTGCAAGAAAAAGTGTCTCTCTTTAGATAGCTATAGAAGCATTTCAGTTTTTATGTTTACAGGGCCTGGGTGCGGCGGATGCTATGCACTTGGGCCCCGCAATTGAGGGCCCACCAACATGATCAAAAACTAACATGAAAACATTTCAATATTCCTATAGTTGTCTTATTATATTCCTAAAGTTCAGTAGGACGTAAAGTTCATTAAACATTATTATGGTAGATTTATGAATTTCGACAATCTTCAAACTAATTCTTGGTGATGTGAGTGGTTAATTTTTGTTATTTGATTCGGGGAACTCCCGAGTATCCCCGAATTTTTTAGTCAAGCATATGTGCAGAATGCTTGAATGTACTTGCGAATTAGACATTGAAAAAAATCTAGCAAAAATTGCAATTCTTCTGAAGTAATTGATGTATTAGTAAAAACAAAATCACGCATCAAATAAGCATGGATTAGTAATATACGTCCGTGTTTGCAAATTTTTTTTTTTCACTTTACAAAAAATTTAGGGTCCCGAATGGTTTCTTGCACCCAGGTCAATTTACAGAGAAGACCGACTCTGTATGTAGAAGGCGAATGTATAGTTGTGTAGAAAGTTCATATACTACTAAAAGTATTTTTATACTTCTTCATTAGTTATTGAAATTGAAAATTTATCGCTATTAAAATATTGGGATCAAAAATAATAAAATTCATCATAGATTAAAATTAGCGTTAAATAAAATATGTGTTATCAGTTTCTTAAGAGAGTTCTGTAAGCAGCATGAGCGGTAAAGTAGCGCAAAATAGCCAAATCTGGCTAAGCTGCGCCAAGCAATGTGTATCTGTGATCTAGATGTTTGAAGTGGGGGAAAAAAACTGGAAAAAAATAATTGATTGACAAGAAGGAGGGTCGAAAATAGAGAAGGATCGCTATATGTTCTGGAAACGCGTGTTTTCCAAAAACAATAAAACCCATGGGAAATAAAAATATTATCATGGTATCTCGGGGTCACACATGATGTCCATATTTACCTAAAGAAGTTAACCACTTGAGGGTTCGGTAAGCAGCGAGAAATTTAACAAAGGGCCTGAGATTCTAAGATTACTGTTTGACAGGACTAGAAATGTTCGGCCACTGGATAGAAGTGCGCCATAGTCTTTTCTTGAGTGAAAACATTTTTGCGGCAATCTTTCAAACAACGAGGGGGTGTCCAGAAAGTAAATGTACTGAGCCTTTGGCGCTCAATGAGAATTCCCCCCCTCCCCTACAAAGTTGACTGCGGGCAAGGTTAAAACCTTGGGAGTGGAATGCGTGCTCATTTGTTTCAGTGGGTTGAAAACTCTTTTTACGTCGGGTTGAAATGAGTATCGCGATTCCGAATACCATCAGTTGCGAGTTGAGGAGCGGGTAATCCGGTTTCTTCTCGCGAAGGGAAACGCGCCTTTCCAGATTTTTAACGAAATAAAAATAAAATTGTTGGCTGAAGGATTGTCATGAACTGAATGCATGCATGAGTGGTGTCGTGGAGTGAATAGATTTCAGGGGAAAGAAATTATAACTCAGTTGTTTTCTGAGAAATCATGGTCTCGTGTTTTCTAAAAAAATTCTCCTCATTAAATTTTGTTCCAGGGAAGATATGTCCATGCTGTGTTGCACGAAAATCAGTAAAAATACAGAGAGTTAGAGGAGCTGTAAGAAGGGGAATGTGAAGGAAGATGTCGATATAATGACAGTGCACATCCCACTGTACAGAAAGCTACCCAGACTCATTCGGCTGGTGCATCATCAACACCCCTCATGCTCCCCAGATGTTCTAGATTTTCATTCTCATTCTTTGAATCTTATGGATGGATTGGTTTCACTATTTCCTAGTAATGAACCAGCAGGCGAAATAGGAGACTTTTCGAAAAAGTATCCTCATCTCAGCAAAATGCATTGCAGAAAACATTCACGTTGGAAAATAGCGTTCGATGTAGTATAGAATTTGTGAATATTTCAGAAGTGTCACCCTTTTTAAGGAATTGATTTTCTTACTTTCTGGACCTTCGTATATTGAGTTTACCACCACCACCTCAGAAGTTGGCCCCATCTATTGCATGGTTTCCGACTTTTATCAAATTTGAGTTGCCACCTGTAACATTCAATGTGTTTTTACCTCTTTACTTCAATGCAATCTATTACTATTTCTTGTAACTTTTCAGGGAAGGAAAAAGACTAATGTGAGATGGCAGGGGTTTCAGTGCCAAATCCTCAGTTTCTTTATGGCGATGAAATAGTTCCTTTGCACCACCGAAGAGGCGGGCTGGAATGTCTCAGTCGTGGTCAGATCTATGATCTATGATGAAAGGAGAATTAATTTGAAGTTTAAGATGTTTGGTGTTTCAAATGGAAATAAAAGGTGTTTTTCGTTGTAAACAAACTTCAATTCTTTCTTATTGTTCTTTCAAACTGTATTATTACTAATTTTTAATTATTTTATTTTGAGTATCAATTTAAAGTGATCTGATTCTGAATTTTTATTCTTTAAATATTTATTTGTTTACATACTATAAATCCTTATATTGTGATAACTGTGATGCTTAATTAGAGGTAGCCAATACATATGACATTGTGAATTATTAAGATTTTGTAAAAATGCTTTTCCGATATTATTTATTTATTTCATGAAGTTTGATACCCCACTTCAGTATTAGTCTTAATCTTTGTCTGTCTTATGCTGGAAGAGTTGGATATAAAATAAAAATAACGGCGATACTGTACCTTTATATTTATTGCATGTTAGGTCGATGAATTGCTGTAATACTTATATTTTGTCTTTCTTCATTTTCGCTCTTTCAACAAATTGGTATTTGCAATGAGTGTTCAGGAGGTGGTCAGTTGACTCCCACAATGGCGTGTGGTCAAAATCCTCGATTTGTCAGTTCGAAAACTCTATCGCTGTGCAGTACTGAACCCAACTAAAAGGTGTTCCCTTCGGGTTAATTTTGAGGCATTTAGAGATCCTGCCATCGATTTTGAAGAAACTCTCACATTAGCATGTTTCCACGAAGGTAATCCATTATATGAACTAAACTATCTACCTCTTCTCGAAGTTGTATTAAGATTCATGTCTAATTATAAAAGGAAGGTTTTGAAAATTGAAAAGAAAGAAGGAGTACAATTTCATTTAGTTGTCCAATTTCATTCGAAAACCATGGTGATCAATTGGTTCGAGGTCAGGCTTGGCCCTAACAGTTCTTGAATTGTTCTATTAGTACCACCAAATGCAGAATTATAGGGACTGTAATTAGTTAACTAGGTCTTAAATTCCTTTTGTGGCTTGTGGGAGATTTTAGGTAATAACAGACTGTTATTCTAACCTACAAGACAGAAAATGCTTTATTTAGATGGTTTTATATTATTTAAAAATTTACTTATTCATTACTACTGAAAATTAAAATTTATCAGATCTTTGAAATTATATAAAACAAAAAGTTTTAATATTAAATATAAAGATTGAAGATATAAATAACTATATTAAAGAAAATTAAAAAGAATAAAATGTATGTACTCCTCTATTTTACTTCAACTTATTGATGCATATCTAGTCATCATGAAACTCTCTAAAATGATAAATGATAAATCAATTGCTTAAAATGGTGAAATTTTCATGCAGATTGTTAAATCACCACTATTTATGGAGGTTTCTTGGTTAATACAAAATAGACCTTGCCGAATCTATCTGAAAATTACTGGGATGTTTCCTCTTTTTCCTCCATATTTTTCAAATTTAGGGTTTAAATATATTGTATTTTCCTCTATTTCAAAATATATAATCAGTTGTATAAAACCCCAGAAAAATATTCTTTGCATAAATTTTACATTATTTATTTTAACTGTACATATAGACGAATCAAATAAAGCTCTCATTTTCAGACGTTCAAGCAGCAGTTCAGGTATCGTCCTCGTCCGCCTTGACCGTGGTTCAGGAGATTACGAAAGGGTCCGCCGCCAATAACCGCCCTCATGCTGTTTCTAAAGCGATATTGCCCTCTACCGATATTGTATTTGTCATGTCATATGTTCTGTACGGTTCATAATCTAAAATATTTATTCGAATGCTGAGGAGTACACATCCGAAAGAGCAAAATAATGGCTTCTGCAGGGTACTTTTCCGTCGATTTTAAGTATATTTTTAAAGACAAACTCACAAGCGAATCATTAAAATAGGAATTTAAAATATTTTAAAAATCAGCGGAAAAATGGTGACATACATTATTTTGCTCTTTGAGGAATTTTTGTACGTTCACTGGGTCAAATAAAGACTTTTGAGAACGATAGTAAGTTAAATTAACATTATCTGAAATCAGACGACTAGGTGGGCAGGGCCTTGATGAATATTTATCATTGAATCATTTTAATTTGCGTTAGTTTCAAAGGGCTTTGTTTTCGTTCAACAAATATAGACCCTATTACTTCAAAATAAGGTAGGAATGTATGTGCGTGTTTGTTTGGCTCTAATACGATTTATTCCACCTATTTCTGATAATTTCAGTTTGAATTGTAATATATAGTCACCTCAATGTATCAGTGTTAAGAGGCAGATCAATATCTTAAGTTTATTTGTTTGTTTTATAGCCGCAATGTATTACATTTAACAAATATATGTAATATAATTTAATTTTTATGGCTGAAAATAACATTGTACACTTCAATATTTTATCGTTTGCTTTAATTTTTATATTTAATTGAATAATTTGATTTTTTTAGCATAACCACATGTTATTTTTATCAAAGGGTGGCGTTATTTTTGTTTGGTAAAATTTTTATGTTTGGAATATAGCAGGAAGATGTGGTGGAATAAAGAATGCAGTGATATGTGAAGAAATAATAATTTTATTTTAGAATTTTTAGATAATCACTATAGATAAAGTTATTTTTTACTGGTAATGGTATTACCAGGTCTGAAACCTTTATTAAAGATTTATCTAACAAACCTTTGTATAGAAGATTTGAATAATAATTATTAAAAAAAAATTAGCGTCTTTGGTGGCTAAGTTTGTTTTTGCAAAAACTTTACATAAAATTATTTATTTATATTATTTATTTGTAATCAATGTTTATTTAAATTCCTCTTGGGGTTTCAGGCGTAAAATATACTTTGGTTAACTATTTTGATTAAATAAATCTTTTATTTTACTAAATTTTAAAAATGTTTATTTTAATGAAAGTGCTCAGAACATCATTTTGTGTTAGTAGACTATTGGCAAACATATACAAAGTGAATGCATGATTTAAAATTCAACTCACATGGTGCGACAAGACAAATCTATGAATGGTCTCATGAACAATATGATTCACGTGTGAACATTACCAGAAAATAACCAATATTTTAGCTAGAAGAGGGTTCGGAATATTATTGAAAGTAACTTTTCTGCATAAATGCCTGTGAACAAATCACATTACCTGAAAACCTTGTGAGCTTGTACGTGACTTAACATAAAAAGTCTTAGAGATCATATCTTTCATCTAATAATAATTCAGACGTTCTCACTTGAGATGACTCAAAGATGAGTTAAATAACTACTGCAATAAAATGTCGATCCGTTTGCTATGACGGCACATTATTAAGAGAATAATCAGGTGTAATAACATTCATTTTCTTTTGTAGCTTAAAAATATAATCTCAAACCACTTCAACCATACTTTTCCCTCTCTACAAAGGTAATACAACTTTTAGTCCATCCAAAGGGTTATTGTTTTAGTGTCCATGCAACGACAAAATAGTCCTTATTGCAATTTTCAAAAGAAAATCATTATCGTGAAAGTTTTTGTATATTTAATGGCTGCCTTTCTGTTAATTAACTTATTCAAAAATGTGTCTTTAATTCTTAATAAATAAATTTTTGCTTAAAATGTTTCAGGCTTGCTTTCACCAGTAACAGAACTTAATTTCAAAATATCGTCAATAAATTTCTTCAAAATTTTTATTGGATAAAACATTATATAAAAATTAATTTATTGTACTGAATAATAACTTTATCATAATAAATTTTTCAATTTAATAATTTATCAGTTTGCCTTAATTTAATATCTGGAAGAATATTATTGTCTGCTTCAATATTTATCGTTTGCTTTAAATTCTAATTTAATTGAATAATTACTTTAAAAGTTAATACTTTAATGGCAGAGACTCTGTTCATAACGTATTGCATGAACCAATTGTAAATTTTTATTAGATTGATTTGTTATTAATCAATTTATAATATATTTTGTTGATGGAAATAGTAGGCTTATAATTCTAAAGTAACCCAGCTAACAGTCTATGGTGCAAATATTTATAACACAAAGAGATTCAGGCAACAATCAAAAATTTGGAAATGTCATCAATGAATGCAATTTTAAATAGTTACTCAAGAAAGGAAATGTATTTTAATAATCAATGATTAAAAATAGTATTTCATTTTCTAACAAGTTTTAAATAGATATTCGTATAAATTTATAATTTTGAGTTCTGCAGTTAGACTCTGTAAAAATTTAAGTGTTAATTTTAGACATCAATCGTCAGTTTCAGTGAAACAGTTCTTCATTTAATCATTTTCAATTAAAACAAATTCTTTTCAATTAGTTTTTCAGTAAAAGCAATTCTTCATTCAATTTGGCATTCAGTTGGATTTCATTTATTTCACAGCAAATTGTTTTATATTTGGCAATGAGGCCAGGTTTGATGTCACGTAGCAAATTGATTTATCTTAAAATTGTAAAATCTCAGCCTTTGTTTGGTATAATATATCGAGGGAATTCAGTGCCGTAAATAATAACAACATACATCAAATTTGAAAACTTTTTATGAAGAAATGCATTAAAATTTTGGGAAATTTTGATTTCTTTTTCTCCAGTATCATTAATGATCTATTAACGTTTAATTAATTTATAATAATAATTGTTGCGTATTCATCTAAGCGTTTTGTTGTAAACTTTGCATGCATTTAAGTCAGTGTAGTTTACTATATTTAAATCAGGAGATAATTAAATTTTCAACCATTTCAAAATTTATTAGCTTCATAATTGACTATTTTCTTTTTCCCGAAAAGTATCTAAAGAATACATTGTTTGGTTTCATAAAGTGAATGGAACTTCTGTCTGTTATCTTCTGTTTCTTTGCACCAATGTTCATCCATGTGCAGGTGTTTTTCTCATTCTAAACTTTTGTTTACTTGATTAATTATTGAAATGTGAAAAACTAGTTTTATCGGTATATTATTATTTTCTTTATTCACATGTAGAACACGATGGTTGGTGATGGGAAAAGATCCCCGATCCTCAATGAGCCAAAGTTCGAGGTTCATTTCCAACGAGGAATATAGCTTACTATAATCAAATCCTCAAATATTGAGAATGCCGAGAATAAACGAAACTTGAGAATGTATCTGTCTAAAGTTACGGAAATATTACCCCTTCTTTTTATTATCCTGTAGTTGACATAGTTCGTGATTATGACATGCTTCAATTATCACCTTAAAATTTGGAAACATTGGTAGAAGAGTAGTCTAAGGTCAGCTTCAAAAAGGGAGTTACATAAAAATTCATAATTAAAGTACTTTAAGGGTACCAGGCCAAAGCAGCTAATTTCGTTTAACATGTAACAGAACACCTTCTCCTAAGTTCTCGAAAAAGTTGAAGTATTCAAGGTGTGTGGTGAGTAGTAATGTATTTCAGGTCTAAGGCCCCACAGGAACAATTACTATGAAGAAAGAAAATATCTTTAAATTCTGTCCATTTTATTTTCAAGCACTGCAAAACACTCTTTAGAAAGCAAAAACGTTGCCACTGTTAACAAGAAAAAGAATAAAACAGAGACCTGCTGTGGATTAAATTATTAACGACAAACGATAAATGATTAAGTGAGACAATAATTTTCTGTTCGGATCTGTTAAAATAAACAGACTAATGAATAAATTAAATATCTTTGGCTTGTCTCAGTATACAGCAATCAACAAATGTAATTATTAGTATCTGTAATGTATTATAATGTAAATTTTTAATGCTTACCATATTGTCTTTTATTTTATGCCAATGTATTTTTGTGACTTACCATTTTTCAAAGCTGTATCATGTGCTTTATGTTAAAAGTCACAATAAATGTGGTATTTGTTATAAAAAGCGCCATTTCAATTTCTAAGGCTGAGATTTACAGAAGATTTTACTTGTATACTTTGAAAAAATACCAAATTAATCATTATGTTACAAATTATTTAAGTAAAACACTTTTTAAGAATTAATTAGTTCATAAGATTCTTTTAAAAAATTCCAAACATTTTGAAAAGCATATAAGTAGTCAAATTAACATTTTTAAAAATCTCAAATTCAATCTTAATTATGTGCTGGTTGAGTACAGTATTTACAGAAATGACCTCAAATTTAAATACAACAGGTCATTCAGTGAAATATATCTTTATTGATTGGGTTATAGTATCAGGAACACTAAACTTTACGAGCAATAAGTTGAAACAAATGCTGTTTAGTCTCTTGGCGTAAATTGTTGGGGAAAAGGTGGATGACACAAAATACTTTGTCTATCGAACTTACAGGCTCCTGTGGAAAAAGGAGTCGATCCATTGAAATATCGATTTCCATAATTGTGTATTGAAACTGTCAAAGGTAAAAAATGCACAAATATGTGTATTCAATTTGTGTGATTTTTAACAGAAAATTTCTGAAAAGGTGTTTACAATCATACAAAATATGAAACAGAAATGTATTACTTTTTGTGGGAGGAGGGTGGAAAGGTAGTTCCTAATGTCTTTTTGGACATAATCTTTTACCGAAACCGTTTCAAAATAATGTTCACCTGAATTCAGAAAGGTAAAAACTTCTTCAAAAACATTAGGAATAAATCTCAACTTATTACTTGTTTCCGGCGTGGTTTATCGATGGTCATCTTCAATGTACAGTTCTCAGCATTATCTTTGGGTTGAATGTGAGGCCAAAGCAGTCGTAATATGTTGATCAGGTGAAATTAAGAGTTTCTTATCTTCTCATTGGTTCTAGCTTCTTCATGTGGCAAAACATTGTTTAAATTCGAAAACTGTTCACGATATACAAGTGTTTTATGCAAGCTTCAAGGTTCTCTAAAAAAATTCGATGTATAGAGATTTTTGATGTATGGAAATTCAAAATTTAGGTGTTTATAT
The DNA here is from genome assembly GCA_019974015.1 of Nephila pilipes. Lineage (NCBI taxonomy): Eukaryota > Metazoa > Arthropoda > Arachnida > Araneae > Nephilidae > Nephila > Nephila pilipes. The sequence continues at coordinate 18,974 of BMAW01030757.1, read as the reverse complement.
TACCAGAGAGCAAGTGGAAAAGAATAGAGTGCAAAATTTTCATAATTAAACTTATAAATTTATCAGGTAAAATATTCAATCAATAAATACACATTTTTACAAAATTCTCAAATGCATGTATAACGTCTCGCAATATATGGACGAAAATGATCCCCCTCTGCAATAAACTTAATTAAAATTAATGAACAAATAATCAACGTAAAAGCTGCATTATTGGTATCTCAAGTCTGAGCTTTTGGTGGAGAAATTAAAATGAAAATACACTATCTCCAAAATATATGGATTATTAGAGTTTTATACAATATAATTCAAATATTGAGGCTGTTATATTTCTTATGAGTTTGAATACCGGATCAAACATGCTTTGAGCTGCAGCATATTAAGTTTTAAAGAGACCGAAATCTGATATATTTGGGGCTTCAACTTCGACAGGGTTCAAAATGTGCGTCCATGGATATACTTCTCGATTTAATGTGCCTCAAACTTTCACCCAATTAAAATCTCTGCCATGTAGTGTATGGCCCATATTGGTAAATTGATTTTGTATACATCAAGTTTTAATCTGTCTTGAAGTATGGATCGGAGTGTTATCTTGCCGTCAGTTTTCCACCTCTCAGACTTTTCCAAGGAAGGCTTGTAATTGTTCCTTCGAAACAGAACTATTGAATATCTTTTCATCGCTGATGAGAACGTAAAACCAATTATCCTACCAATCATGTTTAACTTGAAGTAGATGGATGTTCCTCTCTATGAAGTGCTCTGAGCATTGGAGTTATCGCTGCATACTACGATAAGCCTCTTGCTTCTTCATGTTGATGAACTCTAGGAGTGGATGAGATGGCTGGGTTATTATTGTGATTTGACTTGCATTTTTAATTAGAAACTCTATCTCTTCGAGTTGTCTCTTATTTGATCTCCCTGTGCGCTTTTTTACAGTAGATGTTCTACTGTGACAATATACACTCATTGCCATAAAAATTTGCATACCAAGTAAAGTGGGATTGTTTAAAACTTGAGATACCATGGCAGGTACGTGTGGGCTGATGTATGTAAATAATTAGGTGGTTGTTCTCTGTGGATTGCCGACAAATAAGCTGGGTTCTTGCGTGTGTTGTCTGTGTTGTAGAGAACGCTTTTAACTGGAGTGCCATTGCCGCCATCGGAGTGTGAGCAGCTGTAGTGTTGGATATGAACCAGGATGAGTGGAAGCCAGTGAATGACTCAAGCGAGCAGCTCTCACCACTTGGGTCAGTTCTGACTGTACTGGCCATGAGGAGGTGTTGGACCAGTGGACAGAGGCACCCACGGCGATTAAACTCGGGACATCTCGGCCAGCCATGGTCAAGAAGACTGCCACATGTCTGACACTCCACCTGTTGCTTCATCTCGGTGTCATCGCCATCCATACGCTTACCTTTACTACTGGCCTCTGAGTCAGTCCGTACCATCATGAGCGCCTGATTGGAAGGTGATTTGCTTGTCGGCATTTTGCAGGTTTCGTGTACTATGTCATTGCCCCACTCACTGTCTCCGTTTGATGGTGTCGCTCTCAGAAGAGGATTGGACTGCAAGCCAAATGGAATCCTGGGTCAATTCTTTAGCGAAGAATCATGACCAGTTTGAACCAGTGATGACAATTGTGTGTTATGGGGCCCACCAATGAACGCCTCAATCCTGTCTTCACTGTGCATCACCATCCCACAACCCCAGTGTGCTGATGGGGTGGTGCCATCGCTGACACGCGAACTTCATGTGGTCCACGCGCGTTCGTGACATTTCTTCTGCCACATGTATTGCCATCTCATGGCAGGGCTCCCAGACATTTTCAGTGTGCTCGCCCACACTGCAAGGTTTCACTAGAACTACCTCCACCCACATTCCACCCCTTACCTGGGTGGATCCCCAGATTTGTCTATCAGATCTTATCTTGGATCAATTATGACAACAAAGTTAGAATATATCAATAGTTTTGGTCAATTAAACACGTTACAACTGTGGAAGGTGATGTCGCAGGACATCATGCTGAAGACTTGCATGCCTCAATGCCCGACCATTTATCCTCATCATGCATTCCAATGGTGGTGGCCTCACTGGGTAGCAAAATCAGCATTCATTTGTAATTTCCCTGCAATAAATGATCATTTACTTTGTAATCACTTGCCCATCAACGTTGTACTTACGTATGTAAAGTGATTAGTTTTATACTGGCAACTCTTTCTTGTTATTTTAAATTTTTAAGGCAGTGAGTGTATTATGTATATAAGATCTGCATTGCATGTGCCGAAGGACGAACCCTCATTCTTCAAATTTATTATGTAAATTTCGATTTAAATCGACATGAACTCATCATTGCGAGTCTTAACATGACCAAACTGTGTGCTTGGAATAAATGATTTACTTTATCAAACTTGTAATTCCGGTGCATGTTGTGCTTTCGGAACATGAAGAAGTGTACCGATAGCTAGTGGATGTGGTTTCGGATTCATTGGCCGCGATTTTCGCTCAGTCATGGGTTCAGATCCTTGGCTGCCTAAGGACCCACTCTCATATATAGCAGGGCTGATGCACACGTTACTCTGTTGGGCTCAGTCCTCAGTTGGCGTGTGGTGTATATGTTGGGAGAGGAGGTGCCAGCTCATGAGGTATCATCCTCGATCACTTGTTGAGTTCAAAATTGCAGAATTTACGTTGCCAATAGCCTCGTGTTGCTTCTAGTGCTGACGTTAACAAAACCTTCAAACCCAAACTCAGGACATCATATATATTATTAATTCATGTTTATTCTTAATAAATGCTAACAAAATTTTAACTATTTCACTTCTATATCTCATGTATCATTTATTATTATTATTGTCCTTGCCTTTACTTTAATTGTTACCTAAAAACACTAGTCCATATATCTCTAAGGAACCGGACAATTATTTGATATTAATTAAAGGGACATTAACTGGAATACATTTGTCTAAAGAAAAAGTGGTTTACTCTAGAGCAGGCGAAAACTACGAAGATAAGCTGCTTTTGACATTTTAATAAAATTAGGGCATGATAATATTACTGTAACATTTTCTATCTGAAAATAAATTCTGAATTTGTGGGTCATGTCTTCTATAACACTAAACTAAGACCATCTTCAGAATTCTCTTATTTCTTTAATGGTTTTTAAGGAAAATACATTTTAAATGTGAAGTGTCATTATTTTGAAATCAATCAGCATGTTGCATTTACTAATCGTACCCACAGATCACCGTAAACAGTTTCATTCTTTTTGAAACAAGCATTTTAAGCACTTAAAGTTGTGACTCTGTTTGCGTGTTTCGCCAATTCCGAGTGCTAACTAATATTTATTGTTCTTAAACAATGGTGTCGTTCTCCTTGAAATTGTAGTTGTAAGCTGTTTGGGTTTTAGCAGAAAATATATGAGGCGTGCCAACACGCAGTGAAATCCACCACGGCCATTTTAGGCCTAGATTGTTTATTCGTTTATGAGAGTTACAGTGGTTTACCGGAGGTAAGCTTTGGTAGTAAATTTTTATGACATTGCGAACAGTTTCTTTCTCTTTAAGATAAGAAATATTTATAATTAAGTAGCTTAAATTCTAACGGTGTTAAAGAGTAAAATGAATGTATCTAAAATATATTGTTTTTAGTGCCCATTAACTTTAGTAATATTTTATGATGTGACATAAAGAAATCATTGGGAAACAAACAATATTTGTCTGTAGTAAATTAAATTAAGGAATTTTTGGGGGTGTTGTATAATATCAGGTTTGTGTGTGGTAATTTTTAAATTTCTTAAAGTATTAAATTGTTCTCCTTTTTAAATCCAACTTTAGTTAGTTAAAAGAAAGCGTATTATATATACTTTGATTGCTTGTTTATGAACTCAATGAATTTCAGTAATTAAATCGGGTTTTCCTCTTTAATTGTAATTGTAATATGTTACTGAGGTAACACTGATTTTCCTGTGTCCCGTCAGAACCATTTATAAAAAGTTCTTTTTGTTTTGTACTTCGTTAACTGCAGCGATGCAGGGGTTTTCATCCGATATCATGTTGTGTAATTTTAAAATTACTTCGTGAGATTTAATTGCTTCATTAGTATTGGTTATATAATTTTTGTTTCTTCACATTTTTAGCTGAAGAGGTAAGAAATTATTTTAGATGAGTTTTTAGCCACCCAAGGCTATTATTTTCACCAGTCTATTTTGGGCGTACCAGATCACTTTCAATTTTTATCGTTTTCTAATTTGGTTACATTTAACTTAAATGTTGTTAGGAAAATTTCTTCCTCTGCGACGTGTGCGGGGAGTGAAAATCAAGTCCAACTCGGAGGATAATGAGAAGGATGCTTTATTCGTAAGTCATCAGTATAATACATAAGTAGCACAGCTTGGACAATAACAGTACACAAAATACGCGATGACACGAAACAAAATTTCGGCTTTTGCTTTGGTGGTCTGAATTATTTCGGCAACATTCAGCTCACCATCTTGACCCACTCATCCTCTGAACCTGGCCTCCACCAGTAATGTTCTCTGCTTCCAGGGCAGAGTTCGTCATTCAGCAGATGCTCGCTGCTTCTTTGCAGGAGGTCAGCCGGCAGATCCGCTTCAGATTAACAGGCAGCTTTCGATCAGATTCGCCCGATCGGTCTGCAACAGAAACTCAAAAACCAGACTCAGTTTCTATAAGTTCGGTGAATCTCCACAACAGTGCTCGGCCCATGAGTTCCCTGATCAGTCAAAGCAGACTCAACAGACAAACCAGTCCTCACACAGACCGATTCAGACTGATCCCGACTCTAGCTGGCTTATTTTCTCTTTCCTGCTAGGCGTGACATCCTGGGAAAATTCACAGAAAAGTCCGTAATTTTGTCTCGTTCGATTTTCAACGTTTTTCCAGCTTCTTCAAGGTACTTTCCATTTGTCGCCAAATGATAGCCAAATACGTCCCTTAAGGTGAGGAGGTTATTGTATTTGTATCTTTTGTGAACCGGTGACATCTGTAAATCGATCTTTTCCTTGAGAAGAGAAACGTTGCATTGAAGCATCAACTCTTCGTAACAACCTGTTCATTTAAGAAATTATCGTTTGTTTTAATTTTTAATTATGTGTGATAGTTTTCAATTTAATACACGGGCAAACAAGACCCCCATCGTTTGCTTTAATTTTAATATCGGAAGGTTACTGTGTCATTTCTCTGATGTTTCATCGTTTACTTTAATCACCCATATTTAATTGAGTAATTAAATAATAATTGTAAAAAAAAAGCGCACATTGGTTGGCTAAATGTTGTTCTTTGCAAAACTTTGCATAGAAAAATTATTTATTTTATTGGTGCGAAGATAATTTTATAATGAGGCGTTTGCAAAAAGGTAGAAGTGGAACAATTTTATAATAATGGATTGCAGTGTAAGCGATAATAGAAGGATAATGTAGTTGACGATGACGTGAAAAATGATTGTGTAGATTTAATGGATAATGGACATGGAAGAAAGTGCTGAAATGTTATGTCATTCATCCGTTTAAATAAATTTTGTAATTTTCATGAAATATGTAATTCTCATAATGTATCTAATCTTATTTTCCATTAAAATTTATAAAATAAATTATTTACCAGGTGAAACCATCTATGATATCGTAAGCTTGTCAGTTTTCACTTTGATACCTTTTAAGAATTAAATTAACATTTTTGACTTTCAGCAAAAACAATTATCTAACAATATTTTTCCACAAATAATGTCAATGGGGATTTATCTATTTCTACATTAGATGAAGAGCTACTTTTCGATAACATTACTTTCTTACGCTTTCTAATTTTTTAATGAATAAGTTAGACGAGTGGGATGCCTGTTCAGGTCTCGTTCTCGTCATTTGGCTGTGGATCAAAATTACGAATTCGGTCAAATAGTCTTCGTGTTGCTTTTAAGTGTGACTTTAACAATCAATCCATATTTCATCGCATAAGAACTTGAAGGTCCAGATCTATTTAATGCATAGCAAGCTTCGATTATTCCGGACAACTGTCTTCAATGGGACCAAGACTCGAAACCTCGACGACTCGAGAACGTTGGGTGACCAAGCGCACTTGGTTATCACAGTTCATGAAAAACAAAAGTCAGAAGAGATAGAATCAATATTACTCCTATAAAGTGAATGAAGATATTATATAAAGACCTATTTTAATAGAAAAAGGACTGGTTGAAGGCCTTGAATATCTTTGAAACTGGTATCATACTTTTATTGTTAATTTTGTGCAACTTTTTCTATTAGGGTAAGTGTGTAGTTGAAACGAGTTTTCATACAACTAACTTCGTAAATCCAAATTTTAATTTTCTTTTAATTTATGAAAGATCGCATTTCCATTTTTTTAAAAGTTGTTATTATCGGGTAGTTTGGTTGCTTCAAAATGCCATTCATAGTGAAGAACCTCCAGGCTCATTACACCTTTAACGATAAGCTCAGATTACTTTAAGTGAAATTTATGGTTCCACACCTCTGAAAGTCAATGTCCTACTAAGCGAACTATTGACCAATTGATTTTAACTATCTGGTTACTGCGCAGTCACTGCAACCCACATATCAGGAGCGGCCAGCTACACTGTCTTTGGAAGTCATATTTGAGAAGGGAATGTTTGAAAGAGTCGTTTATTCAATGTTGCTACATGGAAAATGTAAAATTTTCCCAGATTATGCTTCATTTACTAAACGGAAAGCTGTTTTTGAATTTTCTCCCAAAATCTCCAGATAAGGTGGGATTCCAACCATGCTTGTCTAAAATTCGGCCTAAAACCTTTACGACCGAAACACAAATTACAAAAATATTTAAGTTACACATTAAAATAAGTGTTTAATATTTTATATAATCGATTCGTTGACTTTTATTTTGAAATAAAATTTAGATAAACTTCTTTGGCAGCAAACAATAACAACCTTTGCAAAAGAAAGTTGAAATTTTGCGTTGCACAAAATATGCTACATTAATTTTGATTCAATTCAAGAGTTTGAAAGAAGATTTTAGATTTTCAGAAAAATAAGAGTATTTCAACATATTTTCTACCCATTTTCTCGTCAAATAAATTATCTTCAAATCTTCAAATGGACTGCATTGAACTGCAAGTGACATTCTTCAGAAGAAAGAATGTGGGAATGTTTCTTCTTCTTTGGAGTTTATAAAAGATTACCTACCCGTGATAAAGATCCTATTTTCACAAATCATGCCTTTATTAATGTGCTTCAGCTTTTGAGTATCTATATTTGTGAACAATTATTTTCAAGAATGAAGCATACAAAAACAAAACTAGGACGAAAATCCTCGACAAACGTTGAAAATGGAAAATTGCAGCCTCGTCTATTGAATCCGATATCGATTTAGCGCTCCAGCAAAACAATTCAGCCATCATTAATTTGAATTTTGCATCTTTATGAAATCAAAACTAAATGAAACAGAAACTTTTACAAATTTAAGATAAATATGTACCTACTATATATCTAATTGAAATTTGTTTATTTATAATAAAGAAGTTAAATTATTTTAAATAAAACTACATAAGGAGTTAAAGGACAATTTCAATTTGTTGAAAATATTGTATGTGGCCCAGCAATTTTTACCAATGCTGACCTCAAACAGTCATAGTTTAGACACCCACCATGGATTTAACTCTTGAGTTATGGAAACAAGATTCCAGACAAAAATATCCTGTGACAAGGTAAATGCCAGCTAATTATAGTTTTGTGCATTTCGGATTATTTAATAGAGATGTTTCTGTTTCAACACTTCAATTTGATATAATTCTAGATAAAACCAACGTTTTTAAAACAACGATTTTTATATAATTCAGCAAAGTTTATTAAAGAATGACTGAAAATGTTAAGGCAGGTCTCAAATATTTAAATATTTTATTATGACAGGCAAGAAGAACAGTTCCCAAATTTCAGACTCTAACTTGATGGGAAGTTGGTTAAGTGTGAATAGAAAATTTGATGACACACTGATACACTCAGACCAGACACATATCAAGTGAAATACATAAAAACAAAACTAACTAAATTAATTCATCCGGTAAATTAGATTATTGGATACTGTTAACCAGCCACTCTTGGCGACAAAATTATTGATGGTAAAATGTGGCTACCTGGTCCGTTTATGGACTTAACGTTCAAACCAAAACAATCATATGCCAAAGTTTGGTTGTAATTTTGAAATCTAGCATAAGTGGTTTGACTAAACTACATTATTAAAAGAAAATGTAGTTAAACTTGTCTGTGAATGTCTAAATAGCCCATTGTTAGTAGTAAGAACGATTCCCAAAGTTCAGAGTTCTAGCTTGATGGGAAGTTGGTTAAATTAACGATCGAAAATTTGATGACACACATACACACACACCAAGTAAAATACATGAAAACGTTTTAATAAACATCGGTCTGTTTTAACTGATCTGCATTTCACTAAGCTCACGCGAACTGCCCTAACGAGTGATCAACCAAACTTTCGTTACTTTCGAGGATGAAGATGTAAGATGGAAAACATTCATAAAGCATCCACAAGCAAATCTAACTTTGAAAGATTTTCTATATAAAATTGTTTGATAGAATCGGTGCAATATTTTTTTTTAATTTTTTTGAATAACATTACTAAATTTCTACCATTTGGAAGTAATTGTAAATACCATTATTAAATAACTTTTGGATATTTATCATACATATATTTATTTCACAGGAACCCGCGTTATGGCTGTCTGCACTTTCAAGGAACAAAGTTCGTGAGGTGATAACACTTTTATGATCTATGATGAATGAAAACTGACGGTGCTTTGACCACAATGGATTAAAAAGTTTTCTTTGGAAAAATATTTTGATATCTGTAAAAGTTGTTCAATATTATTTCCTTATTGATCTTATGCAGCTTTTTTTTGAGCCATTGTTCTATATAATTAATAAATATTGGATATAAATGATTCGTCATTTATTTGATTTTATAATTTGTTCGTGTCCAGGCTCCACTAGTGCCATTCTCTACCAGTGTTTTCTTATACTGTGCGGATTAAAGAATACTATAATCAGGCATAATTTCCGGATATACCTGAGTAAAATCAAATTGTATTCAGATTGGGAGAGGGCACAGAGTTTTATCTCAGTTACTCATAAAATATGTTTTTAGTGAAGGTAACAAGACCTGTCGTGCTGACAGAACAGGGTGCTAATTGCTCTCAAACATTATTCAATGGCAGAAAACTTATTTAAAAATATGGTCCTCGGATCTCTTACTCCCCCTCCTAATGGTCGACAACTTATTATCATGAATGCCAATTGAATACTTTTTATAGCAGAAGAAGGGCTGCAATATTTTTTTCATGATCTTCAAACTGAAACTTGGGTTTTATTTAGAGAAAGAATAACACATGGACTGAGCTAATTTTACTGGAGAAGTATCGTAATAATTAAATTATTAAAAATCTTGATTTTTGAATCATGGGTTTTTTCGTTTTTTAAAAAGTAAATTGGAAAAGTTAAAATGAAAGTTAACAGCAAAAGTGAACAGAAAATGTTTGTGAAATTGAAACTCAAGCGGCATTTGGGTAAAGGACGATTGCGTTTCCGAGGAGATTTGGTGTTATCATTGTATTTCTTTGTAACCGCATCTAAGCAAATTTGACCCTGATTCATAGAAACCATATTTACTGAAAATTTTTATTAGTGTCCTTTCGAATTGTCGTTGTCATTTTGCGTTAATTTGTCACCGACTATGGGACATGGATTCATCATTATAAACCGGAAACTCTCAAAAATGCGTTGTTACAGTTAAATATGTTTCATAGAAGGCGAAAATGGTCTCATTGGCTGGAAAAGTTATAAGGACGACTTTTTGGGATGCGAAGGGTATCGCCTCCGAGAACATGACACAAAAATTTGATCACCGTTTAATTCTACAATGAGTTATCCTATTTCTCATGCCTAAGCACGGGCACTTTTTGAACCATCTTCGTACTCTACCTAAGTAATTCAGCCCGTAACAATGTAGATGGTCGCGAACTCATGGCAGGCGTTGTTTCCGTTGAGTCGTGGGTTCGAGTCCTGATGTCATGAAAGACACGTTTTGTAGCAGGGTTAAAGCACATTAATATGTTTAGGTTCCAAGTACTCCCACTGGCGTAGCATGGAAGTTTGGAGAAGGTGTGCCTGCTCAGGTGATCCCCTCTTATGACCGTCTCTCCAAAGTGAGGTCATCGCTTCAGCCTTCGTGTTGCTTCCATGACATTAAACAATCAGTTGCACAAAATGTCTATTTGTAACAATGTGAGTTTGAATGTTAAATTGGTATTTGCAACTGAATTTATATACTGAATTCATAATTGCAACTATATAGATTTGGCCAATAACTTGCACAATTGGTATAGCTTGTATGTCGAGGAAATCTGTGCTTAATGTATTAATCATTTTATTGTGGGACGTCGTTAGGAAGGCTGTATTTGGGATATTTCAAAATCAGTCGAACATAGCATTTGTTAATGGATTGGTTCTTAAAGGAGACAATAAACTTTTAATATCCTATTATGTATGTCTGATAGATGTCTCGCCGTTTCGTCCGATTTAAATACATAAAAATTATCAAATGTACAAATTGGTTTGTATTGAATTTTCAAGTTCATTTGTACTGGGATAGTGCTCATTGAGAATAGCGGTACCCCAAGATCCAGAATCTGAGCTTATTCATCATTTATAGAATAATGATTTCAGACTTGAATAAAGCTAGGTGATTGTCTTGCCAACGATGTGCATATGAGTTTTGAGAGTACCTCTCATCACACTCTCTTTACTTGTTTGTTTTAAGTATAATGTCCGCTCATCCATCTACTGAGCTCAATTAAATAAATTGACATCTGAAAACTTCATCTAACAATTCTGAAGAAATCATTTTAAGTCCAGACTTTCCTTTCTTTCTTAAACCATTCTAGTCTTGTAGTTCTGGTCACCAAGCTTCAGCAGTGCGCCTGAATCCAGCTCATTGGTTCTATAGTTCTCTAACCTCAGGAGCCTTCCTTTGCTTCATTCTTTCTTCTTTCTTACTTTCAACTAGTGGTATTTTCATTCACATTGGGAATATTTGGTGCAATATAGCCAGATTTTTCAACATGCATATAATTCAATTCTACTTTCAAACTGTTGGCACTAAAGACATAGCAATATTGGGATGATGCATCAAATTTGTCAGGGCTCAAGAAAATCCTAATGGTGCGTGGAATTTCCAACTCAGCCGTTCTCGTCTTGACGTGGTTCTAGCCCCGATGTCCAGCGGTTCATCGTTCTTAACTCAAATGCAATGTAATAGCGGTTTATATGCATCGACCCGATGTGATTTTGAAAGTCGCTGTGGTATGTATACATAGTCTTATGTCAGATTAGTTGAAGAAATCTCTAGTTTTGTATCTCTCACGTTGAATAACTATGCCAATGGCGAAGATATGATCTCCTGTTTCACTTTCTTCCAGAGGTTTAAAAGAGATAAATCAGCATATAAATATCAAAATCAATGCAGCAAAGCGTTCCGTTGCGATTATAATTGTTCTGAATCAACATCTCTTTGTGGCTGGGGTTCTTGACTTTTTGTTTGGATTTTTGCCAGTAATATGAAGAAATTTTGAGCTGAATTTATAATTAGGTTCGCAAAGTTATTCTGTTTTAAGAAGCCATAAATGATGCAATTTTCATTGTACATTTACGATGTTTGCATACAATTCTCACTTACGTCCTTTTCTAGGTTAATTAAAATATTCCAGATGAATTTTATATGAGGATGAGAAAATTGCTTTCTCAGAGGTCTTCACATGGATCAATCTGATTGCTCGGAACAAAACAGACATACGATGAAGCTCGGACCTTCACTCCACTCCATTTAAGAACCAGGGTCAAGAGTGCTATTATGGATGGGTGATCAGGACAATACATTACTAACTTTCAAACCTTACCCAGAAAATAGTTCGATGAGATACAGTCAAACAAACAGGTGACTTAGAATGTACCAGATGTTCACCAGAAACATCTTATACATCATAGTAGTATCAGACCACACGCTACTTTGGCGACTCCTCAGAAAATCGCAGAGTTCGCATGGGTTCCACCGTACTTCCCAGATCTAGCTTCCTCCTATTACCCCCTGTTTCTTTCCCATAAATGTTTGGGAAAAATTCACTACTGAAGTAGATGTTAACCGAGCATTTCTTGAGTTCGTCTCTGAAGTTAAGGCATGGTACAAAAATTGTAGTCACAAATTACCATGATGCTGGCAAGAGATCATAAGTAACGACAGAAATTACATTGTATTGAAATACTCTTTAATGTACGAAACCAATTTTCTTTTCTCTTCCCTGCGCCCCAGGATATGATCCTTCTCTTTTCGACTCTTCTTGTCAATCAAAATTTTACCCTTTGTCTGTTTTTTCCCACATCTAGATCACAGTTTTATACTTTACTAGCCTTGCTTTCGCTCACTTTGTTTGGCGCAGTATGGCCACATGTGGCTTTTTCGCCGTTACAAATCAATTACTCATTTACATGATTCACTCATTCATTAAAATCGCCTTGACGATCATCAAACATTCATTTAAACTTCTAGATCACAGTTACACCTTGTTTGGCGCAGCATGATCACGACTGGCTCTTGCGCCATAAAATTTCACAATCACCACTCTTCCCAAACTGTCTTACGATTTGATTTGGTTCTGGAGTAAACGTGCAGAATAACTTACACAACCTCTATGATCTAAATTATTTATTACTTAATTTTATTTATCGTATAATATTAATATTTGTACCGATAGTTTCTCTTAATTCTTTTTCGGTTTTTTATACTATATTATTGCGAACTTGCAATGACGTTTCCTTGCAGTGTTCCTCTTATTGTTGAAAAGACACATTCGCAATTGTGTTGTTGGATTCCGGAAAGGGCTGACAATGATCACTGACTTTGGCGGCAAAATGAAGGCTCTCGAAAATGCACGAATTTTCCCGATATCTGAATTAGGAGAGAAATTATGGATTTTTCATGAATTTCCTCTATGTCACACTTGGCCGAAACAGATATGAACACAAAGATTCTAGTAAACGATACCCTGAAATCTGTCAGAACAGGCCCCTTTAGAGGTCAACAGAGTAATACTTTGGAGATTTGTCCTCCGTGCTGGAAACTAGGTGAGCTGAGGTTAGTGAAAGTACGAAATATATTAGATCCTCCGGAAAGTTTTGTCCGTTTGTGAAATGAAAAGCCTTTTCTTATGTAATAATATTTATTGTATAGTATATTCTCCGTCGTTACTTATGAACTCTTGACAACTTGGTAGTAATGTGTATCATTTTCAAAAATATCTTGTCGTTAGAGGCGACGATCTAAAGTAGTGCTTGGTTGACATGACCCCAGTTTTGAATATTTTTCCTTTCAAAAAATTTTGCAGAGAGATAAACAAGTGATAATTAGAGGGTGCTAGGTGTGAGGTATGGGTGGAAGTGACAGAATTTCCCAACCTAGCTCTGTGGACCCAGGCGATGTCAGCACCAACATGTGGTTTCAGCGTTATCATGACGATGTAATATGCTTTATGGACCTCGCCCTGCCTCTTTCTTTTCAATTAGCTTTGTTTACATGACAATTTGCTGGCAGTTTTCTCTCAATTGTTCTTTTGTTTGGTTTCAAAAGCTCGAAATGTAATAGTTTCTTGGACATCCCTATGTTTAGCATTCTCCATTCAGGTGAACTCAATCTCAGCTGAAGTAGAGAGGACGAGATGGTCCATGGAAGGTAATGCTCTTTTGATGCATTCAAAATCCTTTTATCTTAAGTTATCATTCAGGTAAAAATGGATTTGTTTTCGTGACAAACAAACAGATATGTGCATGATTCAATTAAACAAATTTTCTCATAATTCACGAGCCCATCTGGAATTTTATAGACCAATTATATTGTGAAGCCAAAATTATACTGCGCAATAAATATTATTAAATGTGCAGAAAAATGTACTATTTTCTTTTCACTTCACAACGGATAGAACTTTCCTGTAGACACACGTGTATTGTATTATAGCTTTCATGTTTGGTAATCTGAAGTGTTGAAAATCTTATTTTCAAATTCGCCTGTGCATCTTTTGTGAACCAGCATCCTGAAGTACCCTCCTTGTTGAACTGTTTTCTCTGTATAATTGTGGATAATTTTTGTTACTTTAGAAGTATTGTTAGCTCTCGTATATTTGTGTCAAGTTTTGAGTCATTTCAGCACTTGTATGTTTAGAAATCATCCCCCAGCTTTTTTCTATTTTTATTTTATTTATTTATTTTTTTTCCCAATTCGAACCAGCTCAAAACTGTAGATATGTTTATCAAGCGAAGGTCACTGTATATTTTATCCTGAAACGACTGACCGACCAAATATTAGTTTTACTCGTCTTGAAATATCATAATGAGGTGCGGGTCACCCACTATGTAATTTGTTGAAGTTTGATTTGTAATTAACTGTGTCAAATAACTTTATTTTCGTTTCAAATGAAAAGTGTAACTCTGGATAATGTTTTTCCTTCAGTTTCCTTCTTTTTAAACTTATTCAAAATAGTTATGAAACAACTGTGGTCTAACACTTAAAGGGGTATTAAAACTGTTTTCAGTTTCCAGACCCGATTTCTAACAAATAAAAGTCAATGAGTTGTTCATGTAGGTAGTATGTGACAGAGTGTTTTTCAAGCTACTTATTACCATTTCAGAATGAGTTCTGTTCCTTGGTTAATTCATAGTTGTCTTATTTTCTTAATGCTCATTTATTGTTGAATAGCTTTTGTATACTAATAACATTATTACATATCAAGCAGATTACTTTATCTCTTATGTCTTAGCATAATTGTACTAATTCCCAATTTCCATAAGATATCGATCATTCGACTAAATTTTCGTTTATTTTTACTAATGCCTGGTTTCAATTAAAACATACATTGTAAAATAGTTATATTAAGGGTAACCTGAAATAATTAAAAATTCAATAAAGTCAAATTAACTAACACGAAATGTGCTGAAATTAATAAATGGGTAAATATAGTTAATTTCTTGTTCTTCTAAAGTTGAATATTTAATATTTGTCACACCAATCGAGCTAATTGAAGAATAATGACGTTATTTTATTAATGGTTGCTAAAATATTCACTATTATTTTGGAAAACAATACATTGATTCAACAAGAGCAGTCATAGTTCATTTAGTAAAACTTGTGATTCCTTATCCGTTATTTTGTATTATAAGTTTTAAAAATTAAGCTAAGGTATTTTTTTAGGAAAATTTTTTGTCCTGTGCTGTAATGTTGAACGGGCTGCAAATATAGTGGCACATGTGATACATCAAGTTGATTCAGAGTCTACCAAGATAACCAAAATTCATTTCCTCATATTCTCTATCTGTAGCAATGGCCCCTATACGCGTCTGATCCGACGCTTAATATATAATTTAATATTTGGTCTACCGAACTTATCGGTTGGAGTACTCAGAGATTTTGACGAGGTTCAGATCGTTGATATACAGACCATGACCTAAGTTCTTGCAAGAAGTTCGCCTCAATATGACATAGTCTCTCACATTGACAACTTCTTGTGAGACTTTATCTTTACGAAGCTGCAGTTTCCTAAAGAACGGGTGCCGTTATTCTATCGGTCGTAATATTACGCTGGACGGTGTCACCAAAACGTTGTCTATAAACTCATGACGTGGTTTCCCGTACATTCAACGCTCTTCGGGAAACCACGCCATCTGGTTTTCAGAAACAACGTTTTAGTTACGTCATCCACCGCATTATTGCGGCGCCAGATAACGGCCCCGCTTTTCTAGATAACTATAACTGAACTAAACAACCAACTTCTGTACATTTCACTGCTTATTTTTGCATCTCCTCAGTTCCATTCACAACACTTCAATGATTTTAATCTAATTTACATCTGTCACATTTCATTTATTGGGATAGATATTCAATTCAAACAGCATCGCATAAAGGTCTCTTAAGTGTTAGTTAATAGGAAAAACGCGTTATAAAATGAATCTGGATATATTCTCATGAAATGCAGATGTATTTTTTTTAATCAATTTGTATTTTTTGAAAAGGCCATATTGTGGTTTAGAGATATACAAACGAAACTTCATCCCCGCATGCATATTTTAAGTTAAGTTATATGCCCCTCCCCCGTTGTACAATATGCGTACATATTTTATATTTTAAAAATAAAATAATTGAAAGGTACTTCGCCTACTTCTTCCAAGTGTTCTGTCCTCTTTTTGTTATGGTAACGGAATGATAAATCATCCGTGCGCTTTAATCATTCAGTAAAAAGAAAAAAATCAAAACGTTAGTTGTTGGTACTTTGATTGATTGTTTGCGTGTTTCATATGTCTTAGTAATCAAAAGACTAATGTACAAACATTCATTTAAGCACTCAATTAACACAGATTTTACGACGCAATCGATTTTCCTTCAGTGACCCGTAGAAAGATGCGTTTTCAGTCTTTAACCAAGCTAATATGCTTCAGGCTGTAATGGTCTACCGGCGTTTGGTAAAGAGATGCTCCTTCCATTTCCCATTCAGATTCGATGAAGAAATCATTTTCGTTCTGGTGATATCGCCGGTTAAGAAGTGAAAACTTATCCACACGTATATGCTGTGATGTCCCACCAGCATTAGTCCTCTGGAAGATTGTATTTCTGTTTTTTTTTTGTAGTTGGAGTTTCTGAATACGACTGATTCTCATGGTAGAACCGCCCTTCACGCCGCTGCCACGAATGAAAACGAAACTTGTTCAAGAATACTGCTGCAAGCTGGAGGTAATGCTTCTTCTATTTTATTTTTGAAAGGTGCTGGAGTATTTCCCAGGGGGAAAGAGTTACTGAATTAGTTCGAGAATTTTTGTTTATATTGGTGAAAATGAAAGCTGATGAAGCCGGTGATGATGTAACACTTCTGAAGATTCGGATATATATAAACATGCTAAAATGTTTTGCCTGTATATTTTCTCTGTATTTGTTTTGTATAGAGTTTTAAATAACCCAATAAGAGATAAAACGTTTATAATTAATAATATATATTAACAAAGTATCGTTAAAATATATGAAAGTAAATGTAGTAAAGTGTTGGGAATTACGATCGATAATTTTTTTTTTTTCTTCCTGCTCAAATTCATAAAACATTTTTACTCGTTTTACCTCTTGGCATACAATGACGAGTTGAGGTCGTCATTCATTTCCTGTGCCACTGCAGGCTTTGATGAGTCTTAACTCGTCTTTTCGCCGTGCATTACATTATTAAATGACTCAGTTGCCTCATTCGTGCGTTGATTCTGGTTTGTCTAAAATGTTCCAAATGCCCTCAATTTCCTCAACGATGCCATTAACAGAATTGCATCCTCACATCAGTAAATCACAAAGGAGCGCATTGGAAGTCAGTGCATCAGTGATCTCCCACGGTTAATGCCGTACTAGACAGTATGTGAGTTTAGTAAAAATGATATATAATCCCTGAAACATTTATAACGAAGTGTTTGTTTCCTAACAACCACCATGTAATTCTACATCTACATTCTAAAATGTTTGAAATGTTTCTTGCTTTAAAGAACTACTAAATATTATTTTATAATTTTATTTAATTGGTCTCCGGCAGTATTATACTGGTGTTTCAGAAGCTTTGGCCCAGAGGCGATAAACATCAAACAAGCCATTTTGCAAACAATACATGAAAGGTGAGCCGCTAGATGGCGCTGTAAAGCATAGGTCGGGGTTTTACATCGTTATGCAAATGTAGTTTCAGAGGCGGGGCGGAACCTGATGGCTGTATGCCTGAAATCCTTCATTAAAGCGATGTGTGAAATCTTTCCAGGGCTTCATGCTTTCCTTCCACAGCGTAATCTGGTCCGCCGCCTGCTCCTTATGCATCCGTGTGGTGAAAAACTGCCCCAGATGTTTTCTATCACCTTAAATGTTGCCCATAGGTTTCAGAAACACCCAGTTTATAAACTTAATTAAACGTTATGTAACAATCCAAATTTCAAAATAAAACGTTCTCTTTCTCAATTTGCTCATATTTGTTCAGCTGAGCACAGTTTAATAGTATATTTTGGACGCTTTAAGTTCCGTTTTATTTGTGTGTCAAGAGTATGTTAAGTTACATTCCTCCTTATTATTCATCCCTGCGTTTATCGCTTGTGATCTATCTAATTATTTAATTAAATCGAATCATACAAATATAACAGTCAAATAATTTGGAGACAGATGATTGCTCTTATTAGTTTAAAGATATATCTTAAATCATGAATTTGCCCTCTCCACACCAACCAACCCTTTACGCGTTTTGTAAATCAGACGTAAAAGCCGATATTAAAAATCAATCTTGCTAACGTACTCGGGTTTCCGGTAAGGTGAAGTGGCAACGACTAACATGCAGTGGTTTCTATAGCTGTTATTAACGCCGAGAGATCCTAGATCGATAGCAATCCATGAAGGTTCACACACGTCAACTACGTCTACGCACTATTAATCATTACCAGTTTCACAACCATGTCATAGCTACTCTAATATTCAATTCTCCGTCGCTTTTTTAAATGTTTTCTTTAAATCCGTTCACTACACTTTTATTGTTAATCTGAGTAATCACGTTTCATTTGATTGGAAAGGAGTTCGAAATTTTAATATATAAAAACAACAGAAAGTAATCACAGATGTTAGCTGAGGAAAGGTATGCGAACAGACCATGTTGCAGTGGTCAACTGTCAGTATTTTTTAACAAAATTTTTTTTGTGCCATCTATTTTGATGGAGTGTTATATGGTACCTGCCTAATTAGAGGTGGTATTATTATTAATACTTGAGCTGTACAAGTATTGGACACGGTATTTATTTCCTAGCCTAGAGTAATTTCTTATGTTTACTAACTTTTGCAAAAATGTATTGTGAAGAAAAGCAATATACATGT
>BMAW01030756.1:0-11920 GCA_019974015.1 Nephila pilipes | reverse complement strand
AAAAAAAAAAAAAAAAAAAAAAAAAAAAAAAAAAAAAAAAAAACTTATTTTGGTGAAAATATAATAACAATCAGGAACCATATAAAAGTTGTAATGGCATTTTTCTATTAACAAGAAATATTTTTCAGAAATGGAAAATCATTTCTACATACAGGTGTAAATTATTTAGTTCTAAATAATAATTCAAGGGTCCATTAACAGTTACGTAAAAACGTTTCTTTAAAAGGGAAAACTATTAAAAATACTTTAAAATGTTACAAATACTCTTTTAAAATTAAATTGCTGGAAACTGATGAAAAGTAAGTCTGTTTTTCGAAAAAACAGTGAGTTACATTTCTGCAATTTTTATATTAAATATTTTACCGCAGTATGTCTTTAAAATACTAAATAATATGAACTAAATGATTTTATAAATGTTCACTTTAATAAGACATTCAGAAAACTTTATTCATTTCAACTATTAGTAGGTCGTTTAATTCATATGTTTTTAGTTAAATTTGTCTACGTAGTTCCAACTTCGGTTCATGAACTACTGTGTTTAAGAGCAAATCTTAATGTTTAAGATCAAGGTTTTCAAAATTTTTTGGCTCGGTTCTAGAAGTAATCACATATAATTTGTATGCATATGACAATAAAATAATTGAGAAGATTGATATCTGAGAATTTAAAGAAACTAAGTTTCGTGTTTCAATGAAATGGTTAATCATAAATATTTAAGCACGAGCCAATAATTTTCGAAACTTTGTGACGTTGGGCTATATGGCGAGTTTGTCTTCACTTACGTTTGGTAATTTGAATTGTATAAAATTACAACTTTATGCCAAAGAAATTGAAACGTGATTAGGTAAATTAAATGAAGTTAAGTGACATAATAAAGTGAACAAGAGATAGTGATATATAAGCGAAATAGGATTGAAAGTAAAACGAAGGGAGACAGATGATAACGACAAGCGGTATTTAAAAGAGGGCGAACTTGCATATTCTTTAATAGATAATAAACTGTGTTATCTTTCTCTTATGTATCTTCAATTCAAGTTTTAAACTTATTGACTATTTAATTAAATTTTATGATGGCTGTGAAATTAAATAATGAAGAAAATACGTCAGATTTTTTTCCTAAGCTATATTGAAGTGGGTTGGCTAATTCACAAAAACACAGGTACTTATCATGAACCGCGCGTGAACGATAAATCGCCAATTATAACACTTTTTTATAGCACAACTATGCTTGGTTTATACATCTTAATTGTATTAGGAAAGTAATTCTAAATGAATTTGAGTTTACTTTTTATTAACGTCGCACTGGAAGCAATACGAGGGCTATTGGCGACGGACCTCGTAATTTTGAACCTCGGTCAATATTCTAAATGAAACAATCATGATTTTGTATGAAAATGAATTATTTTCGGCAGTATATATATTACTGGTTTGCTGATTCATCACAAAAGCGAAAAATCTGATATTGGTGAAATTTTCACTCGGCTGACAAAAAAACTGCCGAAACAAATAATAATAGAATCCCTTAGATAATGCTCACATAAGAAAACAACAATGAAAAATGATAGATAATTTAATTTTAAAACTTTTTACATGAATTTTCGTTTTACTTGGCCTTATATACGAGATTTGAATTTAGGATGATTTTTTTTGAAGGGGGGGGGATATCGCTCTTATATACGGAAAATATACGGTTATACGTATTAACTTTATCTGTGGTGATATTGAATCCTTAAGAATATTCTACAGACAAAAGGGCGTCAGAGTTTTGTATACAGGGACATTTATCTGCACATGAGAACTCGGTGCATAAATTTCCCCACATTCCAACCAACTGTTTCAGGCAAACGATCTTACCCTAAATGACCAGCGCCGAACACAAAAGGAATGCAAATTTATTGATATTGCTGTCAAAGGTCGCACGCGAGTCTGTAGAAGTCCAAAATTCATGAGTGACCTTTGGTGTTCAGGGTCACGGAAAGGGGTCGACACGAAATTTAATATGCCCAACCCGTAGTAAGAAAAAGGATACCTCAATAAGTGTTGAAGGGTCCGTGTACTGTGAATATTCTGTTGCAAAGGAAAATAAATATTATTGGTTACCTCTTGTATTTTCCGATTAGATTCAAATTTTTGAAAATTTGGTATTATGTTTCGTTATTGTTGATATTTCTTTTTTTCAGAGTGATTATATTTGAGGCATATAACCACAGGTGATATTTCAGAAAATTATTTTGGGTTATGAAATTTAAAGGAACTCTTTTGAGCATTTCTTCAAATTAGATATTTATAAGAAAAGAATTCATTCGCTGTTTTAACACGCACATAAATATATGCATTTCAGAAAAAAATACTTCATTTTTTAACAAATAATTACGTAATCTGATGTACAAGAATCAAAGAGCAATAACAGCATCTAAAGATGATACAACAGAGCTAAAATCGTAAAGAAAACATAACTATCAATTAATATACAAGTATAATAAAAATACACGTTATTTGACTAACCATCTTAAGTTACAAAATCCAGCTTTGATTTTTCCAAAGAAAGCCATAAGCACCAGTAAATATTTGTAAGATATAAAACTGATATATGAATTTCAAATCTTATTAAAGACAACACAAAGTATGAGAGCATTTTTATAATATCGTATTTTTTGCAATTTTTTTAACATGTAATCCATACATTGGAATTCTTAATTACAAAGCTTCTTAAATACCACAGCTTTATTTAAGCTCCTTACATAAGATTACATATCAAAGAGAAAAAACTTGAAGTTTACGAAATAAACTAGTTTCAAAATTATACTGTTGTATCTGTGAATTCCCTTGTGGGATTATTGAAGTCTTTTGCTACTAGTATTTGATACAATAAAGCTAAGTAGATCGTTATATGGAATTATTGAGCAATTTTTTTTCCTTATTTATTCTGTCTTTTGATTTTAATTTGAGAGATAATTATTAGAAAGTAATTCTTCTTCAATGTGAAGGTTCCAATTTAATTATAATAACTATTTTAAAGATTTGGGGATTTTCCCATTTGAAACTCTAAAAATAAAAATTGTTGATATTTTACAGAGCAAAAAGCAATTTTTTGAAACTTTAAAAACAATTCTTATTACACTGACTGATCTTAAACTCAAATACCTTAAATTATTTACGTTTATAAATAATTGAAAATTTATCTGAAACATCTGATTGGTTGAATCGAATTGAATTGAATTAAGATCAGCTACACAAGAACTATTGGTTATGGATCTCCTAAGTTTGAGTCAAAATACATAGGTAATTGATGATATATTAACGTAGCACTTAAGAGTAATACGAGTGCTATTGGAGTATGATCACGTAATTTTGAATTACGATCAAGAGATAAGGATGACATCTGAGCTGGCACCTCCCTCTCCAAACTTCTTCACCACCCTAACGGAAGGCCATGGGACCTCCACTAAATTTAAAGTGTATTAACTCCGCTACACTACGGGTTTTTAATGGCGTAGAGCCTAGTGCATCACATGACAGGTATTTGGATGTTTCTGGTGGATTGATTAATTATTTATTAAGGTCACACTTAAAAGTTACACGAGGGTTTTTGGCGACAAACCTTGTAAATTTGAGCCTCAGTCACGCAATGAGGGCAATATCTGTAGTTGGCTTCCCTCTCTCATATCTTCTACATCATGCCAATATGAAGACATCCAGTTTCTACAGGTTTAACGTGAATCAACCCTGCTAGAGGGTGAGTCTTTAGTGATTTCAGGACTCGAACTCATGACGCGATGAAAACAACGCCTGCTACGATTTCTCGACCATAACCTATCGGCAACCGAGGCCACGAGTTTTAGTGGCATCAAGATTGGAACGGAAAGAGCTCAGGCAATGATCTCGCAAGCATGATGACTCAGCTAACGCAACCGCTGAGTCAAGGTCAAATACGAAAGGCAATATTTGAGCTGATATCCCTTTCTTTTAGCTTTCAAATTGAACCACATAAGGGATTTGAAGCAAAGCTGTGTTTAATGGGTGTTATCTACTATTATTTCACATAACGGCTCTTTTTCGAGGAATCTAATCTCTAGTTCGAGTCTCGACTTTTATCAATATAGCCGACCACGATTATCAGAAGGAGGAGAACTTGCATACCACGTCCCATTTGACCAAAAATTCACAGTTTAGAACTCCGTGCAAAGACACCTGAGCAAGTATCTTCATTTCCTTTCTTTCGGGAATTTGAAATCCAGTTGAACCAGGCATGCAACAAACTCCATTATTCTTCACAGCTATCATAGGCTGAAGCCTGGACTTGTGTAGTAACCGGATGGAAGAACAGCTCCACTGTAGCTCATGCATGTTGTAAGAGGTGACTAAAATGGGTACCCAGTGTCTGGGAGGTATAGCTGGGCACCCTGCTCCTTGGAATTATATCAGGGGACCTCAGGGACTTGCTTTCTTTAGGTAGGTACAAGCATCATTGTTCCGAGGCATCATGTGATTTTTTTCTTTCCCATGGGGTTTATGGTTTTCGGGAAACGCGGGTGATGCGCCCCAGGGATACCCTAGCGGTCCTTCTCTATTTTCGACCCCTTCTTTTTGTCAACCAAAATTTTACCATTTTTCTATTTTCATATGTCTGGATCCCAGTTTTACACTTTACTAGCTTTATGCACACTCACTTACTTTGTTTGGAACAGCATGATGATGATGATGGTCACATCTGGCTTTTGTGTCACTGCAAGTACTGTCACTCAATCACTCAGTAAAATGTCTTGATCACAGTTACATCTTGTTTGCGCAGCATGGCCCCATCTGATTCTTGCGCCATAAAACTTCATCATTCACAAAAGCCTGACTTGAATATGAGTGTTAGTACTATTTTATTGGCACAATAACCAGATGTGGACCTGCTGTGGCAAACAAGGTAAATCTGGGATCTAGAGGCATGAAATAAGTTGAAAAAAGTTAAATATTGGTTGACAAGAAGGAGGGTTGGAAATAGAGAAGAATCGCTAGGGTATTCCGGGGGCGTGTCATCCATGTTTACCAAAGACAGTAGGCTCCGTGGGAAAGAAAAGAATATTACTGAGTCATGTTCTCGTACATACCTAAAGAAGGTAACCCTCTGAAAGGGTAAGTCCACTGTCATAATCATCTGTGTCAGGGTGTCCGACCATACCTCCCAGACACTGGGTATCCATTTTAGTCGCCTCTTACGATATGCATGAGCTACAATAGAACTATTCTTTCACAACCGGTCACCACACAGGTAGCTTGACTTGAAACCACCATATAAAGCCATCCTCTCATTTCACTCTGCGCATTCATAATGGAAGTATTAAATAGTCATTAAAATACTAAGGTAAAAGAAGAGAGACAGATAATAATCATATTCAGTTAGTGAATTTTCTGAAATTATGAAAATGTGGCATTTTCCCCCTCTCTGTCTGGTAACCTTCAACTTGAAAGAAATCTAATTTAGGATCAACATTAAAGCTCAAACTTACCCATTCACTCGGACTCGATTAACTTTAACCTAAGACTTAGAATGAATAAATTTGATTCCTTCCGATATAAGATCACTCCTCCAAGGATTTTTAATCAAAGTCGGTCGGCTATAGATAATTACATAAGATTTCTACTATACGTCTACTATCGGCTTCTCATTACTAACTTATCTACGAAATCGTTATTCATATATTCAGTTCTCCGTTGCTTTCATATGTATTTCTTTCAAATCCATTCACTACACATCTAAAATTAATCTGATTTGAGTAATCACGTTGTGACGTTGGGCTATTTGCTATTTTCTCTTCATTAACCTTGGGGACTTTAATTGAGATTGATTGCTGGAAGTAGCAACTTCTTCCCAACCAAAATAAAACGTGATTATGTTAATTAGAGGCAGGTGGAAATAGAGTGAAGTGATTTAGATATGACAGTATAAAAGCAAAGGGAAATTTAGAGAATAGAAGACGAGGGGGACTAGCGCTGTGTGTATTACTCACAAGAGATTGATAATATCAAGAATTGTCACGGGCGAGAACGGTCACAGAGGATTTTAGAAATAAAGGCAATATCACCTGGGGAAGTTTTTTTTGGAGAAGTAATGGTACAAGAGTTGGGTAGAAGTAGTGGAACGTCACAACATTTCGTTTGGTTGGAAAGGAGCTGAATTTAAATGTAAAATCAGAAAGTTAAACTAGGTGTTAGTCGAGGAAAGGCTTGAAAATAGCCCACGGTACGACCGTTTGATTTGAGCGTCACTGGTCATAAATTTCGGAACCATGTACACTGGCTATCCCAGTCTAAATTTAAAAGTTATTATTTATTTATAATGAAAATTACAATTCAACAGATTGATAACCAATGCATTTGAAGAGAACAATAAAAACTACAAATAATTAATCTTATATTTTTTACACATTGCGATGGTGATTCAAAAAATATCCGTGTTTGGAAGAAAAAAGAGGATGAGGAAGGAGACATGAGATAACTCTCTGTTCTACTGTCCAGTGATAATTTTTTCTTTTTTCTGAAGAGTCTATGAGTATGTCGCCCTTCACATCCCAAAAAATCGTCACCGTCATTTTTCTGGTGGATGAGACCATATGCATCTTCTTCGATTGAATGATTATTAACTGATTTGTGTTTCAACATCGTACTTAGAATCAGCACAGAGATACTGGCGAGAGTCTCGTAAATTTGAATGTGGGTCATGTGACGAGACATGAACTGACACCTCCCTCTTCAAACTTCCACATCCCGCCACGGGAGGTCACGGAGCCTCGAAAGATTGTCGAGGCTTAACGCACATCAGCGCCACTAAAAAAAGAAGGGGGGTCTTTAGTTTCATCAGATTGATTGATCGGTTTTAATAACATTACTCCAGAACCAATACAAGGGCTGTTGGCGATACACTCCTCATAATTTTGAACCTCAGCCCAGTGACGAGGATGACATCTGAACTAACATTTCCCTCTCTTAATTTTCACACTACATCAATGGGAGGACTTTGAGCTTCGACCAGATATAATGAACATCAGCCCCCCCCACACACACAGCTGGTCTTTAGTGGTATCAAGGCTCGAACCCATGATTCGAAGAAAACCACCGGCAGCGAATCCGAGACTATGACCACTAAGCTACAGCAGCCACTTAGTTGCATCAGAATTCGTATCCATGATTCTATAGCTACAGCAGCCACTTAGTTGCATCAGAATTCGTATCCATGATTCTATAGAAACAACGTTCGTGATTGCTGACCACGAGGCTACGCCTTCTTTGGAGCAAAGTCACCGGAAACAACCCCTTATTTTATTTATTATTTGGATTCTATTGTATAATGATGAATCCTAGTTTCAGTGACAATTAGATTGAAAATAAAGATAATAACTCGTTGCAACACCTATCAAACTAATCTATGAATCAGAATAAAATTTATTGTGGTGTCATGTACTAGATGGCAGCACACAATGGTAACACCAACTTACCTTAGCAATTCTATTTATCATCCAAACATTATACTTTTTATTATCCTCCCTCGTATGTCCCCTAAATCTTTTAACGAAGACTTTACATAGCATTTTCCATATCTCTGTCATGCAGAAAATACCAAGTTTAAGGAATATTTTTAAAAAAATAATTAGAAACTTTTAAACGAAATAATAACTTTTGTAAAAAAGTTATTTAAAAAAGTTTACTGATAATTTTAACATCAAATTTTCTTGTTTTGAAATTTTATCACATCTTACTTTGCATATGAAGTATTTTTTAAATCCAATCAAAATTTTAAAAAGTGTTGATAAAAAATACTGATAATTTAATAAATTCATTCAAAAAATTAGTGACTCTATTACTAGTCAAGCTTTTGAAAATATGCTTAAAAATGGTCATTTTTACAACATGATAAACATAGGGAAAATACTTCGACAAGCGATCCTCTTAAATTACTCTGAAACATTGAGAAAAAAATTAACATAAGAAAGCAGTAACAAAGTTACGAATGGAACCAAACTATAAAATTTATGGCACAAGATCAAAATAATAGAATAAACTCCAGTTCTTTGAAAATATCTCTGTCAGCTCGTTTAGGGAGTCGCTTAATAACGAGGTAAAAGATCAAAAACTCGGCGCGGAGCAATATTCTCACGAGAAATCATTCCAAATTACCCATGATTACCATCTTTGTCGAATATCCACGAGTTGAATCGAGCCGGAGAGAGAACGCCAAATCCTTTCCTCCCATGTGACGTTGTCGACTTGAGTCATTTCTCATTCAAGGAGCGACGGCTTAAAAATCCACGTTGGCGCCATTTGTCGAAACGCTGTCCCAACGGTTTTCTTAAGCAAACACGAACAAAACACGGAGTGCCGAGGTGACAAACTGCTACATTTCTTCGCGTTCCTGATCATTTATTTTGATGAGGACGCTTTATCGCGAACGAAAAGGGTTTCATGGTACAACCTGCACTCGCATTCCCCCCCCTACACCTTTTATAGAAGGGGACTGCCTCATTAGGTTGTCGTCTGTTAAATCATTGTCATTCTTTCATGAATACGTGTTCGGAATGAAAGAATGCTACTTTTGCGATGATGTCGGAGAAGTTTTTCGGTTAAGTGATGGGTAAGAGATACGCTGAAAGTAACAGTTTGAAAATTCTGTTTGATTTCGGTATTGATAGTGCAAATTCGGCGTCTTTCGATGGCTGTGTGTGTGTGGAAAGATAGATAATCGTGTAATAAATGATTAATGGATAGTGTTGAAAGTGTGATGTAGGAAAAAGGGGTCGATGAAATTTTGATTGGAATCCTAAGCATTTATTTCGTTTATAGCAAAGGGCGTAGCTGGGGGGGTTGGTAAAAGGGACATATACAACCGGACTTACTTCCTGGGGACACCAAATGGATATTACGAAATTTAAAAAAGAAATGATTTCCATTCTTAAATGTACTAAAAAGTAAATAAAAAAAATTTGCATACTCAGTCTATCATTCTATTAGTATGTGAATAACTTTTTCTTATGACATTTGTCTCATTCTGCTTTATGGCCGCGGTAACCTAGTGGCCTAGTGGCTTCGGATTCGTGGCCGGCGGTTTTCGTTTCAATTTCGGGTTCGATCCTTGGCTGCTAAAGACCCACCGTGTAGCCGGGGCTGATGCACGTTAAATCTGTTGGGGCTCAAAGTCCTCCCGTTGGCGTAATGTGGAAGTTAGGAGAGGGGGGAATGCCAGCTCAGGGTGTCGTCCTCGTCACTTAGCCGAGGCTCAAAATTACGAGGTCCATCGCCAATAGCACTCGTGTTGCTTCTAGTGCGACGTTAATAAAAACTAAACTAACTGATTCTGATTTTGAAGCAAATATCTTGTCAAACTGTGATCCATCATGATACAAGAAATATTGTCAGCTTTGGCTTTGATGAGTGTATAGAGGGAGGTTACCTATAATATACATTTTAATGAATTAATCGGTAAATTTTCAGCAGTGAAGGTAGCATAGTTAATAATTACATTTGAAGCATTAGAAATCAAATTATCATTATTATTATTATTGTGCTTTTTACTAACTTCATTTTCTCTGGTTGTAAAATTTATTATATTCAATGTAATGTTTAACATTTTGCTGCGTTATGTTTTAATAATATTTTAGAATAATAATATTTTGAACTACCGTTATTATTTTTTTTTATTTACTTTTTTTCAATCTACCTTTATAAATTTAGCAAAAACTTGGAAATGTGCGTATAAAAGTGCTTTAAAAAATTAAAATATTTATATTTATTAAAAATGAAAAATTTGAATTTTTTTTTTCTTAAAATACTATTTGCTTAAATATTTTTTTAAATTTCTTTTCACTTCCCTAATGCAATTTTGTGCGATATCTTCATTTGTACACGGGCGCTGCAAATCCCATCTCGCCTCTAGTTATATATTTCTAAGTAAAGAAGTATTCAGTTGGTTTCCGCGTTTAACACGCGGTTCAATAACACACGGTTTTATTATGGTTTCATCACTTAGAGAACGCTTGTGATATCACTCTTGGGTATTGTGACGTCATAATTGCTGCGTTCTTTTTATTCATCATCTTTTGTGCCGATGATACATCCACTTCCTGTTACGAATAGGAAGGAACAGTGCATTTATACCTTTTTCTTCCTATTTTATAAATATAAATCACCCTTTCTTGGAAAGTGGAAGTTTCCATAAGGTATTATTTTCAATATCTCATGGTCAGTGAGATTAGTTGTACATTCGACCGTTATATATAAGTAAAATTTGAAGAGCAAGAAAGAATTTTTTTTTTCTTAGTATAAATGCTTAGTTCTTAGTAATTAACTATTTCGAGGAACAGGGATGTCGGGTAAGGGTACAGAAAGTAATTAATCTTATAAGAACTGCCACGTAATAGATTGTAAGGAAACAAAATGCCATTAAGTAAAGAGTGATAAATTTCTAAACCCATTAAAGTATAAAGTGATAAATTTATAAACCCATTAAATTATAGAGTGATAAATTTATAAACTCAATTTCTATAAATATTTTTAAGTATTTTATTTATTTTTTGTTTTGTTTTTTATTTTCTATTTTTTTATACTTATTTTAATTTTATTTATTTATTTGTAACAGGCAATTGGCTTATATATAGCAAAAATTACGTACAAGCTTAATCATAAATATATTTTCTCGAATAAACTGATAACTCTGTATGCATGTATATATACGTCATGAACTTAAATGTTCATGATGGATGGAAATGAATATGTAGATAGAAAGATTACACACACACACACACACACACACACACAGATATATATATATATATATATATTAAACTCGTGGTTCACTTAAGGCTCCCATCCATCAGCCATTTTTATTTCGTGAACATAATGTTAATCCTACGGAATTTCTACTACCGTCCTAATTTCTTCACTAATTTATCTAGTTGAATGCAAAAAAGGGCGACCGAAAGAGCAAAAAAACAGTGAAGGTTTCTGAGGAATCACGTGTACTCTCCGATTTTTAAAAATATTTTTACTCTTATTATAATGATTCTTTTGTAAGGTTTTCCGGTCTTTAAAAAATATTCTGTAATATTTTCAAAAATTGGAAGAAATGCGAAACTTCGCAGAAACCTGCATTATTTTTTGCCCTATCGGTTGCACTTTTCGCATCGAAACAGATAAAACAATAAAGATTTGAGGACGATAGTAGAGATTCCATAGGATTAATACTGCGTTCACAAAATCAAAATGGCCGGTGGACAAGAGCCTTAATACGCGGGTTAGTAACCAATAACTCCAACTACCGCGAGTTAATGAGGTTCTGAAGGTGTAGTTCCTACTTTAACAAGCAAGGCATTGATTGTCTGTGTTTGCATGTGCGCGTGCATACGTGTATTTATCTTTTATTTTTATTTACGCATTTTATTTATTTATTTTTATTCATTTAGTTATTTATTTTAATTATCACTCTCTCAAATGATTAACACATGTTTCTAATTCGCATCTTAACCACCTCAGTCCTGGCGTCACCTGTAGGAGACGCTAAACAACACTTTTAAGAAATGCCGCCAAGTTAAAAAACCGTCATTGGTGCCCAAAATAAGTTAATTTTCTTATAAATAAATGGAAGAACTGAAATAAAATATTTTTAGCGACTATTTTTTAATCGTAGCTTATTTATGGTAAAATAAAAAGGGTGCTTTCCGTGAGAGAAAAAAAATTACACGATTGCTCATCGCTAAGTGTTCATATTTCTAATTATTTGTATTATCAAGCGCACTGTTTAATTCCTTAAGTTTGCTGTTTATAAATAACATTATTAATTTCTCCTTCAAATCTTCCCACTTTTACATACATACATAAGAAAAACTGACGAGCGTCAGCGAGTCATCGCTTTTGCTCAAATTGAAGGATATAGTGGGTCGTA
>BMAW01030755.1:0-10400 GCA_019974015.1 Nephila pilipes | reverse complement strand
TCCTTCTTAGTACTTCGGTCTTATTATATAGGACTGAGGATATTCGATCCATCATTATCTTGACATGCATTGAAAGACGAGGGCTTGTTCAAAGAAATGATCGAATTTTATCTAACGATCAATCGGTAAGAGAAAGTCTTAAAAATTTTCTACATAAGTTTTCAGCCCTTAACGACGAAAATAAATTCAGATGAACATGGCCCTTCAAAAAAGAAGTCGTTTTCAATGCATGCCGTAAAGGAAGGCAACCATGAAATAAAAGGAAGAGAAAATAAATTTTATTTAGAATTACTAACCAATCTGTAAAACAAGTATTGATTGGTATACGTTCTTAGCTTTATGACTATTACTCAATACATGCAACATCTCAAATGGAAAACTATCCAAATGATCTCTGTTTGTAAAATAATTGACTTCACCTAATAATATAAACCGAAAAAATATAAGCTGTTATAATATAATTTCTTAAAAAGAATGTTAATCTTCTCATGGATTTTTTTTGTTTCAAAAAATTAATGCAAGATATTTATATATTCACATCAGTATTAATTAACATGCATAATATATATATATATATATATATATATATATATAACAACGTTAAAATGTATGTATAACGCTATTTCCTTGAGCTGCTACCACATTTTAGATTAAAACTACGTTGAAAGGCTTTTGTTACCCGACTCCATTGCAAGTCGAGCTTATCTATGAAGGGAATGCTTTCCCATTGATCACACTGTCTCATTACGTGTTCGTAACAAGCTTTATACATCTTTCTTGAAGCCTATTTATTCCTCTAAGGCATTAGGATTATGTGCTCGATTCTTTCGATCTTCTACATAACGGTGTAATAGGACTTGACTTTATCCGGATCTACGACAGTCGACCTCACGCAATGAAGTACCAAAGAAAAGTCTGGGGATTGAACGTTGCTCAAGCAAAGCTTCCAGATGTTTTATGACAAACACAAAGTATTCGTTACAGAACAGTAGAGTGCAAGCATCTTGTAAGCATATTAGATTATTTGGTCGAAAGGAAATAATTAAGAAGGCAAATCAACGATAATCAACCGGAGAAATGCGAGTCTCGCTTTAGTTACCTTTCCTTTCAGCGTTTTCATTTAAAAATGTATTTGGAATTCTCTTCATGCAAAATTTGTTTAAAATTCTTAAAGTTGCCTTTAGCTTTTAGAGTTGTTAGAAAGAAGTCATTTTTTGAAATATGTAAATGTTTGATTAAAATTATTTATACATGTTTTTTAGCATTTAAGTATGAATTTCAATAAATAAATACACATTAATCATATTGTGTCCTTAATAGTACTTAATGATTGTATTATACAATCGATTCTTCAAGGATCTAATGTAATAGATATAAATATAGATCCCAGGATTTTTTGACACAAATTGACTGATTGGTTTTTGTGTAATATAGAGCAACAAAGACTATTTTCCCTTTGACACAAAATTATGCACAAACACACAATAATTTGAAATTTATTTCACTTGCGTTCTCTGTTTAATGTGTCAACTGAAACATACGAGTAGAAGTGATTATTGGATATTTAAGAATTGTTTAAAAAACAACAGTTGTTTGAATACTAAGTATATATAAAATTAAAATAAAATATCGTTTACTATAAGGTAGTCAGTTTCAACTGCTGATAAAAAAAATAGTCATTCGTACTTTTATTACGCAAATAAGTTTCAAATGATTTTTTTATTACTTTTGGAGAACATTGCTCATATTTTAAAAGACGGGCTCGAAGCATAGTGTTCTGTGTTGTTTTACAAAATAAGATTTTAATTAACTGAATAATTATTCGATTATATGTAACAGAATAACTGAGTCTAATTGGATCAGCACATAGTTTTATTTTACTCCAATTTCATTTTCAAGGAAGTATTTAGGACTGTACATGTCATTTTAGCGTTGTTTAGTCTACATATATCTGTATTCCTTCTCTCTTACTACTTTCTATAGTTACATATTGTTTTTTTCGGTAAAGCGCCTAACAACGCCACCTGTCATGAGGACTGGACACATAGTATTTTTCGTGATGACAACTTTTGTATCATAATCTCATCTTTCACAAGAAACATGGGATGAATTTATAAAAAAATATTTTTTCGTTATTGAATTTTCGGTTAACCTTGCGATGGTTATTTTAAATGTTTTCGGTAAAAAATTTACTAACCCTGTTTTTTTAACAAGAAATCAGTTACATTCTCAACTTAAACCTTTAAATGTTTTTAGCTAATTAACATTTATAATTAAGTTTTCAATATAAATTTCATATGAATGAATTATGAATAAGTTATAAGATAAATTTCAACTAGATAGAGGGAGTTATTGATTAAAGAGAGTTTTTGAAGATACATTAGTACCTCCCAGTAAGGGACACCCACCCGATCAGACATTTTGTCTTTTAATATGAGGTAAATACATACACTATTCAAAGGGACCATAACCAGCAGAATTGTCTTTTAAATAGAGCTGTCTCTTATCTTATACGGAGATGTCCCTTACAAGAGGTACTACTTTACCTATGGAAACCTGATATCTTAAATTTGAAATCAGGAAAAACATTTTAAATCTAATGTATCTATTTTTTCTCTATAACATTTTATGTTGCTTATATTAGATTTATATACTTAAGGACATGAATGTTCTAAAACGCTTTTCTCCAAATATGTCTAAGACAATATTAAAATTTAATATCCATCAAAGCAAATACTTTGAGACATAATGCGAAATCTTATGATCGATGTGTCGAAAGTAAAGTGAAGATTTGCCCTAGTTTATTATTTTTAGGGTAAAAATGAACTATGTAACACGATGTTCATTGGGAGACCATCGAAAGCTTTTAACGGTCTATAAATCATTTTCTGGATAAATCGAATTAAGAAATGGTTCGACGATTTAGACATTTTACAAATGCTTTTAACTACAGAATAAATTATGTCTTTTCAATAAGTAAAAATAGCGAAATAATCGTAATCCTTTCTATTAAGTGATATTCAGACATTTCGTATGTAATATTTGTATCTAATTCTCATATTCAAAAATGGCGTCACAATGTTATAGCATTATTAACGTACGCAGGAGATCTCCGCTCGTCTAATAGAGCTTGGATCATTTTTTAAAATTCCCAGTCGCCTTGTAATTTTGAACCACAATCAAATGACGAAGTCAACATCTGAATGGACATCCTACTCTCCACATCCCCGCCATGCCAGAGTCTGGACTGTGAGTCCTGTCGGATTTTATGCGCATAGACACCACTACAAAATGAGTATTTAATAGACTCTGAAATGCACTTGTTCTACACGAACGTCAGTTATTCTTATCATGGGCAAAATAAAGGCATATATTTTTAAAAGGTTTGAATTAAAGCTTGGAATTATAGAAGGGCTGTTGGCAACACATCTTGTGATTCTGATCCTTTGACAAACCTGATTAAGACGAATCTTGAGCTGGTACTTCACTCTTCTAAATACCATATACTATACCCCATTAGGTTATAGAGGTTCAATTAAATTTAAGGAAATACAGTCTAAGCTATTCCGCATCACGATTTTTTGATAGTGTTGAGAGTCGAAACTGCGACTCGATGTAAACTGTCGGCCACAATACTTGTTATCATGATCATTAAGTTACCGCGGACTCTTTCATAACGGATTTATTGCACTAAAACTAAAGAGATGTATTCGATACAAACCTATTATTTTAATAAGCAGTGCCTCATGTTTCATGTTCTCAGCATACTAATTTTTTTTGTACAACAAAATACAAACTTCTTATACAAAAGTTTTTATTTAATCTCAGTAATCGGAATAACATTAAAAGCTGGAACAATTACTTCAATATACAACAGGCCATTAATTAGATGTACTTGAAATAACTACAATTTCTTATGATTTAACTATTTCTTATTAACTTAAGTAAGCTTTAATCATTAAATGTTTTTTTTTTTCAGATTCGTTCTTATTACTTTCTACTTAAACAAACATTCGAAAATAAGTAATGTTATTATAAGCAGAACATAAATTATTCAATTATATTATACATTTCTAAACTGGTTTCGTTGTTGTGGTAACCTAGAGGACATAGTCGCGGATTCGCGACCTGCGTTGTTTCCGCCAAGTCGGGGATTCAAACCCTGATGCTACTTACTACAAATCCACCGTGTACCGGGCTGGTGCACGCTAAGTGTGGTCGAAGTTCCAAGTCCTCTTGTTGGCGTAGTGTTCGGAGGGAGAAGTACTAACTTAGGTGTCATCCTCGTCACTAGTCCAAGATTCAAAATTATGATATTCTTCGACTTTCGTTGCTTATTAGTACGACTTTAAAAAAACAATCATAATCATAATCTGAAATGGTTTCCAACATGTATTTCTCTGTATATAGTATATCGGAATAGAAGAAATATTGATAACAATGGAAGCACATATTAACATGAATTCACCACATCGTTTGTGATTGCTTCTTGTGAAGTGAGAATATCTATTTTATTTTCTAAGAGGTTCTTCTTGGCTTTCATGAACAAAAACCATTTTAGAATCAGTCTTTTGGTGATGAATTTCATAATTTCGAATTGCAGTCAAATGACAAAGGTGAAACCTCAAATTAGACATCATTCTTTAATCTCTATGTTGTTATCTATTAAAATTGGGTTTCTATTGCATTTTATGTGCAGAATTTCTCATTATCCTCTCGATGAACATTTGGTTCAGCCAGGACTAGAAGCCTCATTTTCAATTGAACCTCACAGGTTATGAAACTTTTAATCTTAACTCTTTTTAGTTATCATGATCTCTCTTAATATCATTTTTTTTGTTTCCGACATCATTAAGAAGCAAACATCGAATTTAATTTTAAGTTACAATTCATAAAACTAAATAATCGCCTTCACTTTAGTTGCATAATGTAACAATTTTACGTTTAAAAATATATTTCAAATGTGTTGATATCGTCCTAGTATATTCAGAGGTTGCCAAATTTATTTCTGTATCACAAAATAGACAAAATCGATATTATTTTTCTTTAAGAAGTTATCGTAACGGCCATGAATTTTCTACTCTTCAGAATTTTGATGTCAAGTCTGGAAAATTCTTTTCCATACAATTTTGTAAAAGTTTTTGTTAGACTGAGTTCTTTCCACAAAAACAAAACTTAAGTTTAGAGAAATTCCTTTTAAGAGTTTAGAAAAGTTTTCGTCCCGAAAGTATGGGATTTCTGTGAGATATATATCTTTCCCCATACCATTTACATATTCCATTGGAGAAGAGTAAAATGGAGTGATAAAATAGTATAGTCAGAACGAAATGATGGAGATGCAATTATCATCTTGTATTGTTAATAAAAATTGGAATACTCGCAAATTAGACATTCATAAGAGACTAAATTGCATCGAAATTCATTTATGATTTTAAAATGCTTCCCGAAGTCCGATATTTCTGTTGATTAGTTTTAATTAAATTCTTAAATATAATAAAATATATTTTAAAATTATGAAAAGGGCTAATAAGAGTTATGTATAAAAATTCGCACTGTGACAAAAGAAAATCTTCTATTTTATTTCCTTAGAAATTTAAAGAAACTCATCTTCTCTTAAAAAATTTTAAATTCCTCTTTTAAATTTTCCAGCTAAAATATTTTTATTTTACAAAAAATATTTAATTTAACATATGTGTGTTTCTTAAAACTATTTTTTATTATCTATTATTTCCTGCAAAGATCTTTGTCAGGGACTTAGAACATAGTGTTTTATAAAGTCTGTTGGTCGATACATCTTCTAAAATTTACGTCTTGTCTCTTCGTAAACAGAGTGATAGCGCATTCTATATTACAAAATTCAGATGAACATCATATTAGTGGGGCATGGAGGGAAAGAGCAGGTTGACAACTCTGGTATCAATCCCATAATCTTAACGTGGTTTAAAATTGCAAGGCAAATTAGTGGACCTTGAATCATGCAGAAATAGATAACCGGAAAATTGTTCAATATGAATACACAAACAATAAACCTCAGAATCATTACATGGCATATTGGGGAAGTTTTCAGAAGTTATTAGCTGGTGTGTCTACTTCTTTAAGTTTGTAAGATACCTTCTTCTCTAGGTTGTAGGTTCAAAATTACAAGGTGCGTCACCAATATAGCTCTCGTGTTGCTAGTCGATGGACGTAAAAAAACAATCGTAATCGATTTTCGAGGCTGTAGTTATAAAAGTCGACGTGAACAGCAGTATGTGTACATCTAGTGCAACTTTAATTAGAAAAAAAAATGATAAAATAAATGTTGACACTTATTTGGGGTCATGTGTTTCGATGTGGGTAAGTCGCCAATATGTTGGCTGCTTACAGTTCACGTGACCTTATTTGGAATAACTATTTTATATTAAGTTTTATATTTAGAATAAGATGTCTAAAGTTTATCTTTAGAATAATATATTTAGATTTGCTATATAAAAAAACTTGGATATACTCACTTTTAATGTTCTTTTATACTCGGTATTAATTTTTATTTTTCCTGGTATGGAATATTCTCGACGTCTTTTATTCTGATTTTCCGAAATTCTTGCATAATAAAACGATTTATTTACTTCAGTATAACCTCTTTTACTATTTATTTGTATTGTTATTATAAAACATCAAAACTGCACTAAATTAATTTTTAAAATTTATGTGACATATCATACTTCTTCTGTTTAGACAAAAATATATTTTACAAAACGCTTAAGAAATCATTCTTAAATTGTTTGATAAAATATTCCTTTTTCTATCGCAGATACAATAATCTACATGGATTTTATAGCATTGTTCTTGAAGTGCATTCTCGAGAGAAAAAATAACTCTTGAAAAATTATTTGCAGAAACATTTGAAACACTAAGCTTTAGAAATGGTTTTTTTTCCTCAAAAAAATGGGACTCTGATAAAAATACAAGTGTTTAAAAATATAAACTGCGAGTTTCATTTTTTCTTAAATATTTGCGCTTTTACAAACAAATGCGCTTCATTAAAAATTCCACTGAATGCATTTAAAATAGCCAGATTTAAGACGCATAATAAACAAGAAAAAAAAAAAATAAAACGCTCGAAGCTACTAAAGCTCTTTTAAAAGAGACGCGGATTTTTAAAATTGCTGCCGCATCTAGAAAGTTTAGCGCTATTTTCTAAAAAGTTTTTAATATTTAACCCAACATAATCAAGCCTAAAATGTAAGCTCATAAGGATAGTTTTTATTTTTTCAGGAATGGAAAAATTCATGGACCTCCAGTATTCTAAAACAAAAGGGAAAAGTAATTAACGAAATCTTATTCAAAAAGTTTTAAGTGAGTTTATTCATTTGCTGTATAATTACTAAGTGCTTAATCTGTTTAATGAGAATACTAACGTTTCATTTCCCTTATATATATATATATATATATATATATTTAAGACTGATATAATAATCAACCTTTTCTCACAAAAGATAAAACTAGATTTCCCCCATCTACCATAAAAGCTATAAATTCAAAACTGATTCTTTAAAAAAATACCATGTCTAATATTTATATCGCAATCAAATTAGGAAAGAGTAGTTCTTTATTAAAAAATAAACCAATTCAGCTACTTATAAATCATTTTGAAATTATGATGTCTTAAAGAATTTTTGAACCAAGTTGTTAAATTAATCTAAAATAATATAATAATTTAAAACATTATAAATTTAATGTTCTGTTAAAAAATTCTTGACTTGTATCTAAAATTAAAAAAAAAAGAAGTAATATACACTTCAACTTTCAAAGATATTAAATAGATGAATGGAGACTAGATACTCAATTATTTAAATATTCTAGATTAGCGTTTAAATAATTGAATATTCAGCCACCTAAATACTTAAGATCGTGGTGCATGAATAATTTAATATATGAGACATCTCATTCTTTAAGATTTTTAAGTCTTTTTTTCTGAAGATACCTTATATTCTTTTGGATCATTTAATAACTTCATACCAGATTATTTATTACATTTTCAGAGATTGTAGCACACTTTTTTGAAATAAAAATTTAAAATAAAAAATTTTTGCGCATGAAAACCGAATTCACACATAAAATTCACAAACATTTAATAATTTTTAGTTTGAATTAAGTTTATAAAGTTCATCAAAAGAAACAAAAAATGGCCCATTAAAATTTGCATTAAAATAAATCTATATTTGTTCTAAAAACAAGAAAACAATGAAATCTAAGGAATTATTATTTCAAATAAACTGGGCTTTACTTGGTATATTATGAAAACAATCAAATCATTTAATTCAATATAAAATTTAAAAACAGTCAAAATATCCTGGTAAAATGTATTCTGCGTAGTAAATGATTCTTTTGTGTATAATGTTGTAAAATACAGCTATTAACGTTGATTTGTTAAGTTTCAGAAAGCCGTAGATTTAAGCAACTCGCAGCATCACATAAATTTTTAACTATTACTTATCGAAAAAGAAACTTAATTCGTATTTATTATTCTTAAGACTTCTATGAACAAAATCACCACCCAGGGTTATATATTCTCCTAGCGTTTCTTGACCTTTCGAAGGCCGTCCTTGTAAAATTCTGCGGATTGAACTTAAATAAGTTCTTGGAAATACCAAGTGATGATGTCAGTAACATTGAACATGGTTTGTTTTTAGTAAGGATCATGACTCATTAAGACAGCTGTCTAAGTCTCAGTTTATCGTATTCGGGATCAAGACACCTTTTACCTATGAAACATTCTTCCTCATGATTTTTCCAATCAATGAGATCATCTTTACCTGTTTTGGAAAAGACTTATGGAAGCAATTCAAAGTTTTGTTTTTTGCTTGATGTCTAGTGGACAATGATGAATAAAGATCTCACCGACAGTGAGAACTCGACGCGGCAGCAATCGAATTTTTATTGGGAGGCAAATGATTACCAAATATAAAATAACTTATGAATCGATGCCAGATTTGTTTCGGCTTCATTTAACAGATGGCAGCATCCAATGGTAACAACAATTTACCTCAATGATGCCATCTGTTTTCAAATATAAGTACGATTTCAATCACTCTCATATCTTCGCCATACTGCGGGTTACTTCATTCTACAGCTTCCTGAAACCAAACGAATCAACTTTAATAACTATAGTTTATAACATTATGTACGCAAAAATAAATTAATATGCAGTATAAAATTTATCCAGATACTTCGATTAACTCTAAGTAATAATTAAAACTTTACGATGCATTTCATACATTAAAAACATAATATGAGAAAACTTGAAAGCTTAATCATTATTAAAATCTAGACAGACTCGTTTAATAATAAATAGCTATACATTAAGAATTGTAACATCCTGATCCAATTAATAAGCCCATTGTGTCAATAATTATTTAGTTTCATAGACTTTCAGTAAGCTCAAAATGTTAATTGATGCATTAAAATTATTTGTAGATGTTACACTCGAGCAAAGCAATTTACAATCTGCTTTGTTGAATCAGTTTGTAAATGATAAGATCTTACTCCGAATTTAAATCTTCCGTTTTATATTTCAGAAGAGGTATATATATCTAACTATATATATTTAATACTCTTTGTTAATACCTAGATCATTTGAATCAACTTGTTGAATCTTCGATTTTAAGAGGATTGAAATCTTGTAAAGTCAGCTACGGTACAAAAATAATTTCTTTCTTATTGTTAATCTCTAGAGGAAATCAAACACGTCTCCCTTTTCTGTAATTGGTTTTGTACTAGACTTAGTTTTGAACTAAGAAATTGTTCAAACCCTGACACTCAATGAGTGTCTTGATCCATGCTGTGCGCTTACGTCTATTATATAAATTTTACCTACAATTTCACTTGAAAAACGTTAGTTGATTGACTGATTGCTTACTTAGAATTTAGTTGGTGATCCCTACTCTTTTAACTTCCATATCACACCATCACTTGAGGTGGTTGAAAATGCTATTCAAGGATCTGCAATAGCATTGTCATAGGAAAGTGGAATTTGAATGTGGAGGTTTCGTATTTCTAGAATTTCTCAGGACTAGTTACTCAATACTTTATTAATAATATACATTCTTTCAACATGTTTTATAATATATTTACAATGTGCTCTAACTTAAATAGTTAAATATTAGCCATATAAGTGTACATGTAGGACAAAATATGTAATGGTTAATCAATAAAATTAAATAGTTTTCCGTTTACTAATGAAAAATGAAATATTTTGTATGAATTTGAAAGAAATTGCATTTGTCAAATTATATATATATATATATATATATATATATATAAATGCATTATATTATAATACATTATTAATGTAAA
The DNA here is from genome assembly GCA_019974015.1 of Nephila pilipes. Lineage (NCBI taxonomy): Eukaryota > Metazoa > Arthropoda > Arachnida > Araneae > Nephilidae > Nephila > Nephila pilipes. The sequence continues at coordinate 65 of BMAW01030755.1, read as the reverse complement.
TAATATATTATATTTTGGATTTACATACTTTATATTCCATTTAATAAAGACTTATGCTCATTTAT
>BMAW01030747.1:0-16374 GCA_019974015.1 Nephila pilipes | reverse complement strand
AAAGAATTCTTCAGCAGTAGTTACTATGTGTTTAAGGAATAATCTACTTTTCAAAAAAAAAAAAAGGAGCTATAATTAAAAATTGAGACTAAGCCTCAAAACCTATCTATCGGTATCTCCAAAGATTACATATTTTTCAAAATATTAATAAACAAGGGTAATAACCTGAAACGGATCGGTAAATCTTCGGATAAAACTTTTTTCCCCCTTCGCAGCCAAAGTGCGTTTCCCAACTTCCTCCATCTTTTAAAATTAATCATCACGAGTCAAGAGAAGATTTTTAAAAGTTCTTAAAAAACTTTTAGCTTAGTTTTTCCCAAACACGAATTGAGAGTTTGGCAGCTAATATAAAAAACTCATCTTCAGATAAAATGAAGAACATTTTTCATCTTGTCAGGGGGGGAGTGAATTTGTTATTATTTTTACTCTTTTCAGCTGTTAGATGGATCCAATAGATGTATAAGAGTTCGGAAGAACGTCGTCTGTAAATGCATCATTTATTAAAAAACTCGTTTGTGGAAGTGAGAGAATAAATGTGGCCCGAGATACTAAAAGGGTAGCTCACATAAAAAAGCTGTATTTAGTTTTAGTTAAAAACAATGTTAAATAGTATCCAAGTGTGTGTAATATCACTCGATGTGTTTTGGCATAATAAACACCATTCTAACAAAATACTACAAGTTTCCTTTTTTAATAAATTTCTAATTTTTTTTACTAGAAATTAAGAATATAATCAATCAATCAGAAATATATATATATATATATATATATATATATATATATTCAACAAACGTTTCGTAATTATTATTCACTTAAGATATCCGTACACTTTCAGAGAAATTATTTTTAATTACATTGATATTTGCTATCAAAATATTTTTAATGCTAAAAATATACCCTAAAACTATGAAAAACTCATTTAATAATCTGCTTTTAATTATAAAAAAAGTTTGGAGTGGAAAACAGGGTGAAAATAGTACATAATTTGATTATTAGAATAACGCTCCTAACTCGAAAGTAAACGAAAATATCATTATTCTGTAAATTTTATCTCATTTATCAGAACATTTTGTGGGGCTGGTACTACTTTCATGATGAAAATCATATTATTGCAATTTTTATTGTGTTTCGAGTTAAATAACAATGGGAAAATCAAAGAAAAAAGTTATAACAACACATGATTTACACCTTTGTTAATAAAAACGTATCAATTTTACAACAATGAAAGTTGTGTGGACTCTTAAAATCTATATAAGGAAGATATTTGATAAATTTAAAATAATTTGGTACTTAACTTTTTCTGATATTTACGTTGCCCGTATGTGAATATGTCGAGAAAACTCATTTTGAGAAAAATCAAAAACAAATTTTCAAATGCGATTAAAAATTAGCTACAGAGTAAAATTCAAATCCCTGTAATTTGAGTTCTAAATAAAGTATAAGCATAATTCAAACACTATTAGAAAGAAAAAGAGTTTAAATTTTAAACTGACATTAAAATAAGAAAATCAAAAAGTTTGACTAAACTGACGTTTTAAAGGTGCAAGGATATCTTAAAAAAATCAGATTTATAGGATCAGTTGTAATATTTAAGACAAAATATGTTACGTTGGATTATAATTTTTCATTTCATAATTTGTGAGCGATTTGCATTATCTAGAAACTTGTTGATGTACAGATGAAATAGCAGAATTGATATAGACTTTCTAATGTAATCGTTAATTTTATCGTAATTTCTTAATTATTACTGGAAAGTAACCAACGAATATGTATAATACGAGAATCGCTCACTGAGTCCTTAGAAATTCCAAGGGAGTCAATTGCATCGAAAATGGTTTGCTTTTATTAAGCTTCAAGACTCACTAGACAGCTGTCTAAGTCTCAGTTACTTACATTCGCGCCTATCGCACCTTAAAAATTCTTCATCGTAACTTTTCCTTCTAATGAGACGATCTTCATCTTTTTTTGGGAAAGATTGGGAAGCAATCCAACTTTTTAAAGTGTGCTTGGTTTCCGGTGCATAATAATGAATCCAGGTCTCCCCAATATTGACAACTTGATGTAAAATGACGTTGATAACTCGACGTGGCAGCAATCAAATTTTGATTTGGTAGACTACTAACTTATGAACCAATGTTAAATTTTGTTCGGCCCCGTTTAACACATGGGAGCATTCAATGGTAACAACAATTTACCTTAATGATGCCCCGGATCTTCAAATACATCTACTTTTTGAACCATCCTGGTATTTATTTTTCATATTAGGGATCTTTATGTACATAATGCTGTAAACTACAGCTATTAAGGTTCCCATCTACTAGTCATTCGACCTAGTCATCCCATCTAACATTCGAATTCGTCAACATAATGTTTATCCTATGGAATTTTTACTATTGCGATCAAATTGTTACTATTTGATCAATTGAATGCAATAAAATGCATCTGAAAGAGCAAAAAATTATTAATACTTTTGAGGAACTATTTTTCCCCCGATTCTTAAAAATTTAAAGTACTTTTTAAAGACCCGAAAGCTCATAAACGATTAATAAGGGTAAAAATATTTTAAAAAATCGGAGAAAAAATTCAATTCCTCAGAAGTATTCATTATTTTTGCTTTCAGATTTGGGAAGATTATTTTTCTTTCAGATACACTTTATTGCATTCAAATAGATCAATCAGTAAAAATCTGAGAGATAAAGTAGACATTCCATAGGAGTAACATTACGTTCACGAAATCAAAATGGCCGGTAAACGGGAGCTTTTCTGTTTGGTTTTAAGAAGCCATTGATTGAAGTAACCTGTAGTGTCGTCAAGTCTTAATCGTTTTATTCGAGAGTCTCCTACAGTTATAATTATTATGCCAAGATACCGTAAAGTTTTAATTATTACTAATATTAGCCGAGAGAGAAACAGAATTTTTATAAGACTTCGCCATATAGTCACCAACCGGTGTAATACATTTCAAGGCTTCTTTGAACTTTCGAAGGCTGTTATGTTAAAACTCTGTGTAAACTCGTATCTTATCCGCACTGCAATTTATGGCTTCCTGAAACCAAACAGTTCAACATTAATAGCTGTAATTTATGATGTTATATACTTAAAGAGCAAATATGCAAAATATATTTTATCTTGATGTCTGGGTTATTTCATAATAATATTTAAAATATGTGAAGCTTCTTTGCGTATAATAACAATCTCAAATTTGTCTCATAATATGATTTTTTTTTATCAAAACGTCTTTCCTTCCAATTATTCATCTTCTTATAAAAAGGTATTATGCAAAAGAAAAAATAAATGTTTTAAAAATAATTCGAGATAAAAACTAATGTGCTTAAAAACAACATTTACATTTGGTGGCAAAGTTATTAAAAAATATTGAAATATTAATTAAAACTTGTCGCAAATATCTAAATATTGCATTGTTAGGCGAATTAGAACAATTCCCAAGGTTTCAGAGCTCTAGCTTGAGTAGAAGTTGGTGAAATTAACGATCGAAATTTGATTACTCACTGATACACACACACACACATACCATAAAAACGATAAAACTAACTAAAATTATTTAATTCATCCGGTAAATTAAATGGTTGGAATGCAGTTTAGCTCAACCATCCTTGGCGACTGGAATTATTTGGCAGTATTTTGCTAAATGTGGCTACCCTGGTTTAGCCAAAAAAATAGCCAAGTTTGGCAAATTTAAAAATCGCTCCAAGTAGTTGGTTTAAACTGCATTATTAAAAAAAATATTGAAATATTAGTCAAAAATTGTTGCAAGTGTCTAAATATTGCATTGTTAGGCGAGTAAGGACGATTTCCAAAGTTTCAAAGCTCTAGCTTGATGGGAAGTTGGTTAAAGATAGAAAATTTGATGACACACTGAAATACACACAGAGAGACAGACAGATACACAACAAGTGAAATAGATAAAAACGTTGTAATAACACCGGTAAGAAACGAGTTTTTTGAACCTGGGTTTTCTTTCAAACTTCACACTTTGCGTATTATAATTTTCTATGCCTTAAATTTTAAGAGCAAAAGAGAACATTGAGTCAAATGGAATTTATTCAATGATTAGTTTTAATAATTTTTTTTAATTATTATTTGATGTTTATTAAATTTATCATTTAAAATAAGTAAATGTAGATTTTTTTTGTCTCAATTAAGGACTGGATTTGGCGAATTGGTAGGAAACTTGGCGTAAACTTTAATTCTTTAAATAATTAGTTTTTTAATCAATTAATTTTTATTAATTATATTTATATCATGAAAATGTCATACAAAACAATCGTGTATAGAAAATTTCCGCTCAATTGAGCGCTTTAAAATATGAGAAAGACGATTTTAAAATTCTGACCAGGTATACAATGTGAGTTAAAGAAAACCCATTAGTAACAAAGATAGATTTTCGGTAATAAGTATGAAACTGGAAGATTTTTAAAATGTGCATAAAATACTAACTAAGCTTCCCGAACATATATTCAAATTCTAAAGTGAAAGTACTTTTTGAAAGTACAATTTCACTTGTCGTTGCTTAGCAACCTAGTTTCATTTTGCAAAGTACTTTTCAACGTTGAAATGAATTATAGCAGTCTCGCTTTGCTATCTTTTTATTGCAGAGAAATGCTGAAACAGTGAGCTGTAATTAAAGTTATCAATTAAAAGAAATGATAGTTTCTTCATGGAGAAAGGATACTTAGTGTACGAAAAGAAAAAAAAATCAGTAAGAAATTGCGTGATTCGATATATCTAAGCGAAATGTGATATTTGGCAATTTGAGCTTTTCAAAGTTTAATGTGTACACTTCGTTTTGTATCAAAGACTATAGTCAAAATAAAATTATAAATTTTTCATTTTTTTTAAACAGTACATTCCTCAAAAATATGGTAAATGGTACATTTTTAGAAATATGGTAAGTGACATATTTATTTATTTTAAATTCCAGGATTATTTGGAAAGAAGTTCCGGAATGTGACAATTTTTGCAGCCGACAGATTGCTCTAATTTGCCGATAAGGTATTGTTTCCTCAGTGGTTGATGATTATGTATCTGCTATGTAGGTTTATTACTGTGAACCAATGAAATTGTTTTCCGGTGAATACTTATTTTTGATAACATTGAATCAAACATTCCTAAGAAAAAAAAAAACAGAGTTAAATAAAGGAACAGGAGATAAGTGAAATACGGAACAAAACAAAAAGGAACAGGAAAGTTACAGAATATAATTGATTGTATTAGTAGATAGGATAGACAGAAGATTACGAGATATGTGATTACTTATAACATTTTATTTTTAAGTTCAGTATTTTTTTTAAATTATAAAGCATGTTTATAATTGAAAAATGTATGAAATTAAAAATGTATTAATTATGTATTGAAATGATTGATCAATTGCTAATAACCTTCTCATTGAAAGGCAACAAGAGGGCTACAACTTCCTCACCGCGTCAGTGGGAGGAAGTTGGAGAGGAAGATTTAACAGGCATTATTACCACTTCGCGGCGAGTCTTTAGTTTCAGAAGCTACTCCATTTGCGATCCGCGACCATGACCACAAAGCTACCCACCCCCCTTAATCTGTATTATACACAGAATAGGGTTTTAAACGTAAGCGTTTTGTTTGTACGACTGAATTCAAAATATAAAAAAAAAATTATAACTCATTTTTAAATACTTTCTTACATTTTTTTCAAAACTTCTATCGTCCCTAAGAAATAATATATTTTATGAGAAATCGTTGTGCAATATATCTTATAAATTGCATTCCATTTCAAAATACGCTATATATTTTCAAAAACGAATTGTTTCGTATATTTCAAGAAATACTAGCATGCAATTTCATTTCAAATACTTTATATATGGGAAAACAACATTCAGTATGCTCATATTCGAATATTTTCTTCACATTTTCGAATTTTTATTTGCTTACAAAAATCGCTGCATCATATTTCTTTAGAGGCTTTTCCAGTATCTAGTGGATGTGTTAGATGATAATATAATCCATTTCATTCTATTCTTACTAGAAATCAAGTGTATGCTATTTATTTCACATAGTGTTTATAAAATTTACAGATTTTCTGCTCTCTAGACATAAATATTTTTGAGTCAGTTTTATTTAAGCCCCTCTAATAAATAATCTTTAATTTGACAGAAACAAAAACAATTCACTCAATAACTTTCAAGATTTAAAATATTAAATCGATTATTAAATTTCACTTTAAATCTTGGTTTTTCCCCTCAATACGTACTTAAAGTGGTTTTTTAATTGCTTCAACTCTGAATTAAATTTTCAATATCGAAACTTATAAACACAAAAATTAGTAAGAAATACAAAAGTAAGATTGATAGAAAAATGTTGCATTTTAAAAAGAGCATATCTTACTAAAATTTATTTTAAAAAAATACATCGAAAGAGTGTAAAAGTTAAAAATAGAAATACTCTGAAAAACGGATTTTAATTTATCTATTATAAAATTAAGTATACCAATTTGCAATTTCTTAATACTTTTCTAAAATTTCTCTGTCATGCGTGGGTGTATAACGAATGAAAATGTCCAACGCTGTGGATCACTCTTTATTCACAAATATTCAGGATTGACGCGTTGGTAGCAGAGCTTGGACAGTCACTGCACAAACAGAAAACCCATCTCTTCTACGGATTAGCGACACAGGTACAGAAGCAAAAACAGCACATTTAATGGCATTCACAATTGTATCAGCAACTTTAAGCTCACTAGCTTGCTAAATTACACTACGGACAAATAAATCTCCGCCGCAATGGTTTGTACTTCAAAGGCAGACTCATAGTTTACAGCAGACTTAGGCCGATTCCACAAATTCACTAGGCAAATTCTCTTCCAAGTGCCGACAGCTTCCAGTCGATTTTCTATTCGATCTCCGAATCAGACCGTTCTGTCTCAGGCTCTCGGCATATTTATATTTGTTCCTCCCAGGTGTGACGTCACAAGGAAAATCCAGGAAAAGTTCATAACTTTCATCCCACTCGATATTTCACCAAAATTCCAGCATATTCTGTAATTGGTTTCCCTCCAAGTCGCCAAAAGGGTCATCAAATCCGCCGCGAAGGTTACATAATCATTGTTTATACTTTCTATCTTTTCTGCGGTCTGATGAGAATTCTAGAAATGTCTCATTTCCTTCATAGGAGAACCGTTGCAGGGAATATATATATATATATATATATATATATATATACGTATTTAAATTATAAGAAAATTTAGTAGTTATTATTACAAAATTTAACCATCAATTGTGATAAAACTACCTTTAGTTTTTCATTCATTTTAGATATTTTTACTGAAAAAGTTAGATCTTACTTTTACCCTTCAAAAAGGACAAATAGTGTGCAATAAATTTGAAAGGAATGAGAAATAGAAACAAAATAGTTTTTAATACTTAAGATAATTTAAAAATAATGTTGTAATTGATAGGTGTTTTCTACTTTAAAATACATTCTCCTTCTTTGTACTCAAAGTACTTGTATTTAAATAATATGGCATTATTTTTTGGTAAATTGCTATTATCACTAGGTTCTATCATCTTTTAAACGGAGCCGGAACAAATCCGATTTATAAGGCTAGTTTTGATTTGGTAATTATTTGCTGCCAAATCCAAATTTGATTTCTGCCGCTTCGAGTTGTCACCGTCGGAGAGACATGGATTCATCTTTGTCCAACGAAAAGCAAGGAAAAGTCAAAACTTTGAGTTACTTTTGCGGAATCCTTATCAAGACGCCGAAGATGGTCTCATCAGCCGGGAAAGTTAAGACGAAGAATTTTTGAGGTACGAAATGCGTCATGATCATTAATACGAGTAACTCAGACTTGGACAGCTGTCCAGTGAGTCACGATGCTTAGTTTTAACTGTATACATACACAGGTGTACAAAATCTAAGGTCGAGATGGGTTTTTTTCAATATAACATTGTGAAAAATCTTTCCAAAACAACACAAATAATACTATAAGTTCTTCAAAACGTTAGAACGTGAATAATACGACAAGCAAAACGTATGAAAAAAGAAATCAAAAGAATGAAAAGGGAAAGTTATGGAAAAAGAATCATGGAACACAATGCGACCGAAGGCCGAAATATCCATGTGACATGTGACCATCCAGAAAAACCAGACTTTATTAGGGGATATAATCTCCCCTGACTGCTATACAGGTTTCACATCTTCTAGATATGCTTAGTATGTAGTTGTCAATGAGTTGTTGAGACATTACATTCAAACCATTAATCCCATGATTAATGAGACCCATTAATCCATGATTAATGAGACTCATTAATCTTGTACTGCCTATCGGAGCTCCGGAATCGTTACTGGTGTTAAGTTACGTGCCACCAAGCGTCTCCCTAGAAAATCCTATACTTGCTCGATGGGATTTATATCCCGAGATCTTGCCGACCAATCCATGCATTCAACATCCTTATTGTCCATCAGCTGTTCGGCACCAACTGTGCGATGAGCTGGAGCGTTGCCGACCATGAAAAGGTACTGCAACCATAGCTCCTCTATATCCATCCCATACACGTTCTATGAGATTTATATCAGAGAAGAACGCTGGCCAAACTATTCGAATGATATCTTCCCTTTTCAGCAGCTGCTGTACATCAGGAGTCCGGTGCGGTCATGCGTTGTCATCCATAAAAACGAAGTCTGGTCCAATAGCATCTCGGAACAGATGGAGTTTAGTCTATCATCCATTCAGCATAATGTCTCCCCAGACGACAACTCCAGGATCACCGTAGTGCTCACTTTCCGTGATGTTACTGGGATTAAACCGTGTCCTGGCCTCTCTCTGAATCAACAGGCGTTGAGAATCGCTGGTGGCACTGAAACGACTCTCATCCGTAAAATGGACACGACTCCTGTGATGAAATGTCCAGTTTTTGTGCTCCTTACTCCACTCTAAACGGTGCTGCCGATGGCCAACTTTCAAAGAAATGCAGTGTTCGAGACTGCGGTAGAATAGACCACCTTTGTGAAGGCGTATGGCCACAGTAAACCGCGACACTTGTTGCTGAGCAATGGCGCTTGCTGACTGGTATCGGTTTCTTTTCGCCTGCAGGAAGATATGTCGTCCACTGCAGTTGTTTTCCTAGTACGATCACCCCCAACTTTTCTAATAGCTGTACTTATGGTTTGGAAAGGCTTTCCAAGCATGAGAAACGACTCTTATGTTGATTCCGAACTCTTCAGCTACACTGGTCAAACTACGTCCCTCCTCCAGCTTTCCGATCATTCTTCCACGTGTGAAGTTGTCTAGGTGATTTCATCTAGCCAAATTCCATGAAATAGCTCACTTGCACTTGCAGAGAATGTCTTTAATCGCGCCTTTATTATAGTCTTGAGCTGCGCGTGGACCGCACGCATTTTGGATACACTCACGTCACCTATGACCTTTTGTTCTTGACATTTGCACCCGCATTACCTTTCTACTGAATTGCGTGTTCATCGTACTGGTCGCAATAACCCTTTTCTTGTTGCAATTTCATGGCTATCTGCTTAAAATTTACATGTATTCTCTGCTTTCATTTTAAAATTCGAACGTAATCTTACAGTGTGATTTAATAATGTATAGTTTGCATCATTTTAAATTTTAATTTAATAATTGATTTTTGTGGCAGATTCGTCTGATTTTATGCATTTAGCTGTCAACTTTGGCAAATATTTCTGCACTACACAAAGTTTTTCTTTTCAAAATAAATATACATCAGAAATTAGATGACGGTCTTTTCTTTTCTTGATAGTAATTGCTTCTGTGGAACCTTAGATTCGGAAGTAAACTTAATTTACGCTAATTAACTTTTATTTTAATAATTTTACTTTTTCATGAACTTATGAGAAAAACAAATGCTAGCTCATGTTGAAATGAAATTTGTGAAGCCAAGTTCAATCTTTTATAATTTATTTATTTTTCAAAATTTCATTAGAAACAACTAATATGTAAGTTTTACAAAATGTTTATCGATTAGAATCAAAATATATAAACAAATTTAATAAAGAAATGATTTTAACATATTTTATTCCTTTCAGGAATGTTTCTATTCAGAAATGAAGCAATATGAATCGGAGTAATCAGTAAAATAGGAATTTAATTAATATGGAGAATGGCTTATAATACATTAAATTAACATTAAATATGCGATTTTTTTTTAAATTAAAGTAATAATTCATAAGAAACTAAAAAATATTTTGTGAATGAACACTACAGTAAAAAGTTAAACAATTTTTCTATTTGATTTGCAGTTTAATAAATGCTTTATCTTAAGTAAATGAATATGATAGCACTTATTTCCAATAATGTTCTACCATAAGAGTATCTTCTATAAATAAATAACGTGAAGTGATGTCTAAATTTTCTCTAGTGATTCAATTTTTATTTTAAAATAAAAATTAAAAATATATTTCCATACGAACATCATTCCTTAGAAATATATCTCCATACGACGTACTTAAAATAATTAAATCCTCAATTCTCGCAACTTTCTGAATCACGATTCAAAACATTTTCGCTCGTACGGTTGAACTTGCGGTTTAGAAAGATCAATTTATGTATTTTTATTTTCACTTTTATCTTTGCACCCAAAACGAAGTAGAGGCTGGCACATTAAAATTTATGAGTTTCAGGTTTTGAGAGATAGCTCTTCGACTAACGAATTCCCAACCCTCTCTCTCTTCTGCAACTGCACCCGTAACTGTAGCAGAAGAGTTTTCCCATTCCCCTCGGAGAAGAAGAATCTATTTGTCTTTAATTTAAAACTTTAATTACTGCTCTCTATTTCCATCGTTTCTCAAAGTGCACAGATTTTCAGAAAAGGAAAAGTGCTAAATCATTTAGGTTTTAAAAAGAATTCAGCAAAATGAAACTAGGTTGCTTAGCAACCAGTAGGTGGTAATTCGACGTAATTCGTGCAGCGAAAAGAATACCCTGTGTTTTAAAATAATAATTTATATTTGTTTGCAGCTTGAGTAATATTTCAATACTGCTTTACTAGATTTAGGGTCTGACACATAAGAGATTGATTGACACGTTTATTAACACATGTTGCTGTTTTGAGAAAATGGCGCCAGCAAAAATGCGTGGACGTAAAATAAAGGATGCATGACGTTAGGTTCAAAGGACTCACATTATAATATATTATGATTACTATAATTATATTTAATTTGCTTTGCTTTGCTTTATATTTGCATTGCTAAGATTTATTTCGTTGAATATTTTATTGTCTGCTTTTATTTTAATAGCCTAACAGAATATTACTGTCCACTTAAATAATTCATCGTTTGATCTTATTTTAATATTTAATTGAAGGCTCCCGTCTAGCCGCCATTTTGATTTCGTGAACTTAATGTTAATCTTACAGAATTTCGACTTTAATTCTCACACCTTTACTATTTGATCTATTTGAATGCAATAAAGTGCATCTGATAGAGCAAAATATAATGAATGCTTCTGTGGAATTACTTTCTTCCTCCGACTTTTAAAAATATTTTTATTCTTATTTTAATGATTCGTTTTTGAGTTGTCCGGTCTTTAAAGAATATTTTTAAAATTTTTTTTAAAAATCGGAGGAAAAAAGTAATTTCACCGAAGCATTCATTATTTTTTGCTATTTCAGATGCACTTTATTGCATTCAAATAGATCAAATAGTAAAGGTGTGAGAATTAAAGTTGAAATTCCATAGAATTAACATTACGTCTACGAAATCAAAATGATGGGTAGACGGGAGCCTTAATGATTTATTTTTAATGACAGAATTGTCTATTTTTATTCTTTTTTAACATGTTATTGTTTTGAGAAAATTAAGTCATCAAAAATGCGTGTGCATAAAATAAAGAATATGGTTGCAAAATTCAGCATTATAATAATTACATTTAGTTTATTTTAGCTATATTTACATTGCTAGGATTTATTTAATTTGATATTTTATATTCTGCTTTTATTTTAATATTTGAACAGAATATTATTGTCCACTGTAATAATTTATCGATTGTTGTTATTTTAATACTTAATTTGATAATTGATTTAAATGGCGCAATCATCTGTTTTATTCTTTTTTAACACATGCTAACATGTTGCTGTTATGAGAAAATGGCGTCAACAAAAATACGTGGGCTTAATATGAAGGTACATGGTGTTAGATTCAAAACTTTGACATCATAATACATTGTAATTTTGCTTAAAGTATATTTACATTGCTGAGATGGATTTAAATTAATATTTTATCGTCTTTTATTTTAATTTCCGAACAGAATAGTATTGTCTACTTCATTAACTTACAGCTGATCTTATTTTAATGCTTAATTTGATTATTGATTTGAATGGTACAGTCATCTGTTTTTATTCTTTTTGTTGTTAACATTGGTAATGTATTTTACTTAAGAATTTTTTGCTTGTGAAAATAAAAATTCTTTAGGAATTTAAAGAAGGTATTTTCTATTCTGGATATTAATTGCTTCATTTGAGTCTGGTATTCGGAAATCTGTTTATTTCATAATAATTAATATTCATTGTACTTTTTTGAGAGCTTGACAGAGGAAAAAAACCCCGTTATTTTACAATAAAAAGAAATTATCAAAACTAATGTTAATTTTATGATTGTTTTATATTTTCAAACACGCATTCCTTACAAAAATACTTATCTTATACTATCTTGAGACTTGCTCAAGAATTAAATAGAATGGTGACAATTCTTGGCATTCTCTTCGACGCTTATTAGTATTGTGGTAAGTGTCCTAGAGGAACCATCATTTTTGAAGGTCGTAGGGTCATTGGACCAGCAAACTGCAATATCAATATTTCTGAGCGGTTACTTGAGGCGCCCTAAATTCGACAAAGAAAAGAAAATATTTTCCATCTGTAAAAATTTCATCTCTAATCAGTCCTCTCTTGAACATCTTCTGTTCTGTCTGGGGATTTTCAGAGAGGACTTGACCAAGCGTCTTTTTGTCTTTAATTTCTTGAGTGTTATTAAGCTCATGAATCTGGCTAATACGGATAGCATTAGAAACAACGACAACGGAAATTTGAGACGCACTTCTAAGAAAATGAGGAAAAAAATCGATGAAAAACATTAAGACTTGTAGAAGTAATAGAAATTTTACGATATTGAAACTTTTGAAAACCTTTAAAGTTTGAAATAATTACTTGTTTTAAAATGCATGCATTTATGTGTGTATGTTGATAAACATTTTGTTATAATTATCAAATTTTGTGTGCACTTTCTTATAATTAAAAAATTCTTGCAGTATATTTTGCTCCTTTCAACTAAAACGAAGGTTAAAAGTACTTTATTTTAATCGCAGTTTGGAAAACAAAAAATTAAGATTGATTAGCGCAGAAAAAAAATTAATCTAAATTGTAACATAATAAATATTTTTTTTAGCATTTAAAACATTTAAACATTTCTTAATGTTTATGATGAAGAGAAGAAATAAATAAAAAAGGGAACATATTTCAAAACGGACTAAGATGAAGAGTTAGTTGAAGTTTGCCTAAGATCTTTAGAACTGTTAAAAAAGGGAAAATATAATCCTCCATTTCTGCTCCATATCAACGACATTTAAAGTATGAAATCATAGCTGTTTAGCAATCTTTCATCCGAAGTAGGAAAAAAAGAAGATTATTTTAAGTTTGATAGTCATTAAAAAGTTATTGTTTGAAAATTGTATACTTTTTAAAATTTCCTTTTCAAAGATTACATACATGGAAAACTAAAATATGAGAAAAATATACATATATTTATTTCAATACCTCTAAATAGAATTTCTTATTCAAATAAGTAAATATCGAAAGCTTAACAAAAAAAAACCATTTTATTTTTGCAAAGTATTTATTATTCCAAAATATGTGTACTTAAGAGTTTTAATGATTAAGTTGCTCCGGAAACAAAACTAAGAAGAAGAGAACTTGTTTCTAGAAATGGCAAAAATGGACATTTCTATGGAATTTTACGCTTTAATGCAAGCAATAACTTAGGACTTTGTCAAACATTTTTTAAAAGGGATTTATAAAGAAAGTTTACTTTTATTATTATTATTTTTTAAAAAAAAAGTAAAAGGAAAAGGAAAGAAAATAAGTATCTGAAGCCGAAGCGCTGAAAAGAAAAAAAAAATCGAAAATCTTCCATGATATAACGTCTCAAAAGCACAGTTGTTTTGCCATAAATATAAGATAAATTTTAAAATCAACTTTTGTATTGAATAAAAATATTCTATTCCTAGCCCAGACTTTCCTTGTAACTGTTGATAGATTCGAAAAATGTAAGAAATCTGAACTTTTTATAGTGTTGTTAACTTAAATATATGAAATACCTCAGAAAACAAAGAAAAGTATTCCTAAAGAATCGTGGGTTTTGCTCTATTTTCATGAATTGCATGCAGATGAAGTTAAGATATACGTAGAAATAAGCAGCAAAAATAAAAATAAAATTTTATCTAGATTACTTCATTCAGATGATTAAAAACAAAACGTTTTCTCAAGTTTAGAAATAGACATAGAAAGAACACAGTATATGGTAATTTCATTCTGTCATGGGGAACTTTTCACGTTAAAGCAGTAAATTCTATTCTTTTCCATATTCTACAAAGTAGTTCTAGAACGGGTGGATTCTTTTCGTATTTTATGCTTAGGTTTTTGATTATTTTTATATTACATCGCCATGTGTTTATTTCTTATTTAGTCACCAGAATGAAGAGGAATTCCGAAATACCTGCAGCAATTGTATATTGAACAAATATAGAATTTTGAATGCGTAAAAATGTCAAAAGCATTAAAATTTCTCACAGATGGAATGACTAGTTCAATAATAATTATTATTAAAAGTTTTATACATAATTTTGCAAATAGCAGACTTAGCCTATCAAGGTGCGCTGTTTCTTATAATTATTATTAAATTACTTAATTAAATATAAGATTTAAAGTAAACGATGAAATACCTAGAAATGTAGAATAGTAAACGTTTCCGATATTAAAATTGAATTGAACGATAAGTTATTTAATTGAATATTATATCAGCTAAATGAAATTAAAATTGAAAGAAACGAAAAAAATTGAAAAGTGATCTGGTACGTTAAAAGTGATCCAACTAAAGCACTAGTCCTTGGGTGGCTAATTAAAGAAATGAGACTTACAATATTCATAATATCATCTATTTATTCTGCACTTATAATCTAGGGAGTGCCAATTTGCGTCAAAGAAGTGTAATGTATGAAAGACTTTTAGTGAATGAGGAAATAAAAGAATTTATGCTCAATTACAGCTATTGGTGTAGATTTGTTTAGTCTCAAAAAGCCAAAAACAGAAGTAAAAAGCAATACTGTAAAGTTAGTTACTATCGGAGGCATCATAGCATTTTAATTATTACTAAAAGTAATTGAAATAAAAACTATATTTTTATTTATTAATCTTAAAATTTATCTACATAGCCACCATATTGAATTTAATGTTTCTTCCAGCGTTTTTTGTCTTACTAAGACAATTATTATAGAACTCAGCAGATAGAGCTCTATCTTCTCAATTCTGCGAGTCACATCAATCTACAATTTCCTGATGTTAAGCAAATCAACATGAATATCTGTCGTTTACAACATTAAGTACATAATGATCAATTAATATGTCTAATAAATACCCAGATATTTCTGTTACTTCTTAATAATAACTGAAACTTCGCGTTACCTCCTCGTTAAATAATAATCAGGAAATTTATATCTGTCGTCTCTTTCGAAAGCTTATCTTCTCGAAATATCTACTTCAGAAACGGTTACTTTTCAAAATACTTTTGACACTTAACGTAAAGAATTATTGCGTATTATTTCTCATTACGCCGAGAGCTTTCAGCCGTATTAGAGAGGAAATTAGAGATAGGTTAATAAGTCAAAGAGAAGTCGTTTTCAATCAAGCTTGAAATGAGTATTTTGGAGATTTTTGGCATTTTGATTTCATTTCGCTTTGAAGTAAAAATTAGCAATGATCGATTTTTACATCGGATGTATGGGAAGCATTTGCGTATCTTTTTTTTTTAGTTTGTTAGTTTTTACCCCATTTATTTAAGAAATTCTGAATTTTGTGTTTCCTCGTTTTGATTAATCTGACTGAATTTTTGATTTCTTGATTTTAATTTTTGTTAATTTTTAACATTAAAAATCAGTGTTTGCCAGCTATTTATATTTATTTTAATTTCAGTGTTTAATTTTCGATATACATGGATTTTTTTTTTATAAATTATGTAACTAATCAATGCATGTTATTTATTCCAATGTTTGTAAAGGGTTTTATTTCATTTTATGAATTAGTACAAATCGCAATGCATTCAAAGACGTTTTTACATATAGTTTGTAACAAAATCCGAAAAAAT
>BMAW01030740.1:2607-18404 GCA_019974015.1 Nephila pilipes | reverse complement strand
CTTGTTGTGGGATTTGGTTTGGGTGGGTGTGTGTGTGTGTGTGTGTGTGTGCGTGCGTGCATGTGTATATGCCTATCACCAATTTCACAAGAATTTCTATATCGTAAGCCAAAATT
The DNA here is from genome assembly GCA_019974015.1 of Nephila pilipes. NCBI lineage: Eukaryota > Metazoa > Arthropoda > Arachnida > Araneae > Nephilidae > Nephila > Nephila pilipes. The sequence continues at coordinate 18,288 of BMAW01030740.1, read as the reverse complement.
TCTGTATATCTTAAAAATTTTTAGAAAAAGGTAAAAAATAAATTTTTGCTATTATTACTACCTCTATTAGAATGGAAGAAATTTATTTATTAATATTGTGTTAAGAATACACACACTCTTTCCCTCTCTGACCAATAAAAGTGTATAATGAGTACGAATTTGCAACAATGGAAGCCGCTAAATATCATACGAAGATATTTCAAAAAAGAAATATTCTTTATTGCATTTCAATGAAACGCAGCAAAGCTTACTAAGCAATAGAGATGTATTAATGTTTAGTTTTGTTTATTGTATTCAGTTTGAATTTTTGATTTTTTCTAATTGAAGTTCAAAAAAAAAATGTAACAGAGCATTTTTGAAAAAAAAAAAATATGGGGGATGGCTTTTCTACCCACAGTTATGGATTTAGCTGTACTTCTGTCTTGCCTTTGTGCAATTGAATTGTATTATTCGGGGACATACTTTTATACGCTTACTTTTATTGCTTACGATATTTCAATAGAGTTTCGGATGTAGGTATGTAAATATTTTCCGAAGAAACTCAATTAAATAAAATCAAAAATTATCTCGGATACATTGAATGAATCCTACTTTTTCTATGATACATTGTTAGAATTTGATTTTACAATTGATCCAACGAAACATTTCGAAATGATATGGTATGAAACAATTGACGCCAGTGAAGCCCACGACTTGAAAATAATCCTTTTGCTTATGTATACATTAATAATCATTTATGTAGAAAAAATATTCCTTCTATGGAACTTCATGAAACGTTTCCACAGAAATTTTCTCTCATATTCGTATATTTAAAAAAATCATGGATCAAAATAACCCGAAAAAGTAAGACACCCGAGCTTTTTAAAAATTATGCAATATAATTTACTTTCTTTGAAAATTAGATAAAAATGTTTCCAAATGATTTCAAACAAATCCTACAGTGATATTGAAACAGTAAATTTTTGAAACTGAGATGGAGAATTCTAAATATCCCGTACACCATGAGAAAATCCTTGAAACCTTTTTCTACATATTATTATAAAAGTTTTCGTGTTGTGTCTTTATATTAATTTATACAATAGACCAAGAAACATTTCACCAATCTGACGTTAGCTAAAATATCAAAAATAGTATAAAAATGAACTTAAGTACAAAGAAAGATTTATTAGACCTTTCCCACATTCAATGCCAGCAACTCGAAGTATGAGATTGAACTATTTTTATATTTCGAAGACCATAAAATACACATAATTAATGTCTTACACAAATCCAAAATTCTAGATGATTTAGCCGAATATTATGCAACAGCATTTCTATTAATATAGACTTACCAAATCTACATTCAATTGGCTGTCGCATTTTTATACATTTCCTTAAATTCATTCACTACACCTCCTACTTATTAAGTTGCTTATTCACGTTTCATTGAAGTTGGAGTTGAAGAAGGAGTAGAAGATTCAAATATAAAATCACAAAGTAAACCTGAATGTTAGTAGAAGGAAGTTTCTCAAATAGCTCAGTGTAACACGACATCCAAGTTGCTGTTACCAAGGAAATTAAATCAGTGGGAAAGATCATTTCAAGGATTTTTCAATACATACCTTGACCGTATTTCTGGTGGGCAGAAGATAAATTCGAAATACAATGACATATTTTTGAAAAATTTATAATAATGTAACATTTATGGGATCGTTTGTCCATCTTACTGTCTCACCTTGCGCGTAAATTAAGTGAATGCACTAATAGATTAGGGAAAAAAAACTCAAAAACCATTGACCACGAATGAATCCCGCCTTCTTGGTAAGCATGTCCATTCCTTCGTAAGTAAATTTGAAATAACAATGAAATACAGAATCTGTTGTCTTGACCTTTAGAAATTTTCTATCCGAATTTGTTAACAAATGTAACTAGTGATGATGTAAAATGACGCTTAACTGAGTAATGTGAGTACATAATATAAACTGATAATTATTCTAAACTTAAACAAAATAAATGTCACTTAACACAAATCGTGACTCGGCTCAATTCAAATGTTTTTATGTGATGACTGATCTATATCCAAATTAGTTACTTTTTTGTTAGAAATAGACTGTCAGCAATAGTGAAGAATCTGAAGAGATCTTTCTTCGAATGTTTCTGAAGCGATCGCAATTCGATAACAGAATGCTTCATCCGGGATGACTGAAGATGTGATAGAGTTCAACAGGGCTTCCAACACATACATACCATAAATATCTATGAAATGTTTAAGATGACCTGTTAAAATTTGTTGCATTGATTTGTAATTACAATGAACATCTATGAAGCTTGTGACAATTTCCTACTACATGTCTCTTCTTTCATCCTATAACTTACTCTAATAATAAGGTCTAAATCGCAACTTAAGTTCAAACTCATAATAATGTCGTTTAAATTTCAGGGTACTTCTCAATTTCGCCGGCTCAAGTTATATAAAGTCACCAAAAATAATACTACTGACGCCAAATGGAATATGTGTATAATGAGTGTTATTGCCAATATAGTTTATTTGGCGAGATTTGCCCCAGCGAAATGGAAGAGTACCAAATTCATTTATATCGAAGATAGTTATCCCTATCCACGAATATTAAGAACTTCTATGATCTATCAAAAAAATATGCTTAATCCTTTAATTACGACAGTGGGAAGTCTGAATCTCGTCAAATCCACTACACCCACCGGAACACTTTCGCACTCATCGCACTAACGCTCTTCATACTAGCGTAACATTTTTCTTATCATTGTATATATTTCCATCTCTCTTTTGTTCGCTACACTTCAATTTATATATAAACTTTGCTTTGAATAATTCTAAGTTGAGTTGTTTGAATCAAGTAACGTCCAGAAAAAGTCCAAAGGGACTGTTGAGGCAAAGTAAGATTCTTATCGTTATTAGCTTCACTCAAATAGGTAATACATCTATTTTGGTAAATATTTTTTGAAAGAATATTTCCTAACTTCTCATTACATATGAAAACTACATGTGTTTTCTATGCCATGTAATGGTTCATTTCCTCCCAGGTGTCAATGATAGGCTGAGAAGGGGAAAATATAGACACCCACGAGGTAATGAGGATGCAACCCAAAATCATCATTGCACCCGATATTGTACTTTGATACTTTCACATCTACCTTAAGAAGAAAATTCAAACACAATTTTCACTCTGATAACGATGAAAGCTGCCGTTAAAGCCTCACGTTGACAACAATCCCTGGAGTGCTCTCTTGAAGGTATACTCGACTTGTTACACTTTGCTGCAACTGCATTGAAAAGGAGGCGTTCTTCATCGAAAAGTAAAAACGCATTATATATAGCAATAAATATAACTTTTTTGATGACACAAGAACAGTAAATTAGTCAACACATTAAATAGTTAAAAACAGGAAACATTGTGTTTCAATTATGTCTCTTATATCAAAGGGAAAAACTTCTGTATATATAGCTACAACTAGGATAAAAAGAAAATCTGAGACACTACAGCTAACATTACTTTTTAATATCCCCCTACATGTGCAAAGCATTTTTTTTTTCACATTCCGTTTTGTTTTTAGATGAATGAGGATCACGCAAAGTCTAACATCCCATGCAATCAAGTAGGTAGAATTCACAGGAAATTGGATGAAGAAGCGCTAGTTATAGAAATGCAAAGGTAAAAAATGAGAAAAAACTGGAAAAAAAATTATATAAAAATACGAAGGGGCACAAAAAACATGATAGAAACAGTAGCAAAAAATAAATAATATTAAATGAAGAAGTCAATCTGGAATCGGAATCCTTAACATCTGAGAGTGCGAGTGCTAAGGATGGAAAGGAAAGAAACTATTTTTGAGTTTCAACAATGCGGACTCTATAGAGCTTCAATTTCATTTAATTCAGGTTATGAAACAAATAGACTGCATAGATTTATTTTTAAAAAAATCTAATATTTATGTTCAGATATACCTAACTTTCCTTGCTTGTATTTTTCATTTATATTAATTGTAATAAAAATACGCCATAGAATTTATTTATTTGTGTCTTTATGAAATATTTATACTCTTGCATTCCTTCTAATTCTAGTGAAGAAAGTGATGAATTTATTTCGCTTGTTTGAATATGGAGTTGATATTTTGTCATAAATAAAAGCAAATATGGTACTTTACAGACCTGATATTTCTGTTTTTGTCAAACACAAAAGAGATTTCATAATTTTTCTATCTCTGTATCAATAATTTATTAATAAAATTGAAAACATTACGAGCCATATGAATAATGAAAAATTATGATCTATTCCACATATCAATGTGTTGGACAACACTTTCTACAAAATTTTCATCTCTGATAAAATGGTTGTGTTCTTTTGTCCGCATTTGGTTCTAATTACAAAAGTAAGCAATTGCTTTCACACATACATAAAACATGGTAAGAAAAGGGTTATTATAGGTACCGGAGATAAAGACGTTTGTATTTGTCTAAAATACGTAAAACAGAGTATAAATGAGACATGAATAAATTGACATCACAAGGTTAGCATAGAAGGAGCTCTTGTTATCATTTGAAAAAGTACATTCAATTATGTTCGTTTTCGTAATAATTAGCATTAGAACGTTAATTTTCATGTTTAAAGTTTAAAAGCGTATTTTAATTTTTTTTTCTATACAATTTATTACTATTCGCGAAGGAAGACTATTTAAAAAAAGAAGTACAACTAACCCGGAACGTCTTTATATACACATTATTTGTCGACTTTTATCCACAACCCAAACAAAATGATAGCCGACAATAAATTAAGGTTTCAGGTAGAAGAGGAATTGCAAAAATTGGACATTAAATAAAAAAAAAATATTGTCATGGAGATATGAGTTTTCAAAATAAGTATTACACATATATTTATGAATTTTGGATTAAATTGAATAAGAAATCAAAATATGCTTTTATGTAGAACGTAGCAAAATTAGAAGGCCTCAATTATATTCAAGAATCCCCCAGTAGGAATTTTTTTCCTGTTTTGAATTCATATCCATTAATATTAGGTGATTCAATTTTAAATTATTGATCCATTTCGTTAAGAACGTATTGTTAAAATTATCCCTATTATTTAATTTATGTGCCAAAAAGCCATAGAGATCCCAAGGCAGTACGAAAACCCCAAGAATTGCGTCGTTCTACGAATGTCTTTTTCCGACACGGAATCAGAAAACTCTTCAGTAATTCTCCTTTCTACTGGCCTCAAGAGAGTACTTTAACAACACAATATAGAAGATGATGCTAAAAACGCCTTGTTTCTTGATCCTTTACGCCCACTGATTGTCTTTATTTCCTTTCTTTAATGAAGACTCACCCTTTAAGAACAAGCTAAGCAAGGCTGTGGTAAAAATAAAGGCGCAACAAATTGAATTTAGTAAAGTTTGGTGGATACAAGACGGTAGGAAGAAATGCGCCGGGATTGCTAACCGGCAAAAATGTTATTCAAGAAAACCCAAGAATCGAAAGAAAGCGTCAACAAAAACACGTCAAATAGTAAAATAAAACATATAAGAACGAAATATTCTAGAATTTAATCATCAATGGGAGGAAAGGTAAGAGGACCTATGTGTGCTTTTGCTTTCTTTTAAACTTAATCAAGTGGCTGCCAGGATGCTTTTACTACTATGAAATAAAAATCGAGAAGCAATTGATGAATAGAAAATCCTTTTCATGTAATGGTAGAAGATATTTATATCCTGATTTGCTAGATTTTTGTTATTTTGCCTAACGCAAGGAGAAAAGTTTAAAAGTTGTGGTTTCTTCGGATATTTGATCCTAAACATTCACTTTGATTCCGAGAGATGCAAGGCAAGTGGAATAACGATGTTGTTGTGAAAGAGGTATTTGTTTTTCAAGTTAAAGAGTGAGTTTTCGTTGTATTATTTCGAAAAGAATGGCAGAGTTTCTTATTTTGTCAAGTTTTGCTTCTACTTCCAGAGAGTTTCAACGTAAATAATTTCATACTATTTTCAATATTCTAACTACATTTAATTATTTGCCTACTATTACATTTAATTATGTATGGCATTTACTATAAATCATGCATTTGTTGAATAAATATAAGGGAATTTCGTGTTTCCCAAATGAGCAATTGATTCATTATTTAATTGTTTATTATCTTCTTCAAGTTTTATCTACATATGGGAATTTCTCCACGAAATGGAAATTTTAAAATCAAGTGACGAGAACGATAACTGATTAGGACCTCCTCTTTTTCAAATTCCACTCCACGTTCAATATTAGAACATGGAACCTCGACAGATTTCATGTGCACCAAGGCAACATGGCTATTATTTATGGATTCGAGGAATTGAAATCACAATACGAAGAAACATTGCAAGTTCGCTGCCATGACCGTCAAGCTCCATATTCCATCAAAAAGGAGCAACAGATTCATGCGTAAAACTATTTTGGTAAAGCAATTTTTAAAAGGTTATAGTATTCAATAGAATAGACAGAAATATAAGCTTTGGGAAACAGTATATTATTCATAAGTACCAACAATTATACTTATATATCTATTTTTTAAAAAAATTCTTTATTTTACTTTATAAATGACTTGTCTGATTAAATAATCTATTTAACGACATAAATATCCAAACATTTCGATTCTTAATACGAGGTTTGATTCTGACGTAATATTGCAATGCCTCTGGCAATATCATTTGAATTTTTTGCTATTCGATATACAAAATTCTTGTTGTACATTAAAATAATTTTTATCCTCTATATTAGCATATATTTTCTTCATTTGTAAGGTTTGTTGGTATGTTTTGGTCAGCAGAGAAAGTTGAAGTACCGAGGCATTATTGCATCCAACCTTACACCTTCTGATTTCCATTCAAAGTTCATTATATAACAGCAATTTACTGCTTTCATTCTGACAACAAACTGAAAGGGGCCATTAAGCACCTATAAAAACTTCTTAATTTTCTTAGCAGGGTTTGGCATACATTGCCAAAATTGAATGAAATGCAATGGGCTATATTGAGAATTAATGACAAATTATGCATAGTATTATATAGACAGATATACACTGCTGTGCAAAAATTAAGGACGAGATATATTTTTCAATATAACGTAGTGCAAAAGCTTTTCAAATCAGCACAAATAATACCATTAGATCCCCAGGAATAAATAATGTAAGCAAAACTTACTAAAAAGAATCAAATGATAAAAAGAAACTTTATTGAAAAAGTAGCCACACAATGTGACTAAAGGCCATATGACAGACGTCCAGCCTGTGATCATACCCCTTTCTAAAACTTCAAGTTTTTAGTAAGGGGTATGATCAGCCATGACTGCTGTACGAGATTCGTATTGCTGGCCATGAGACCTTGCCGTCTAATTCATGCTGTCCTATAGCTCTATGATAACTACTGTGTGACGAGCTGGCACATTGTTGTCCATAAAAAGAATTGCAGATCCTTAGTGCTTCTAAAGAGTCGCAGAAACGGAAGAAGAATCTCATTACGATATCGAACCCTGGAGACTAAAACTGGTGTCAAGATCGATACGGCAACTAAGCATTATGTCTTTCCAAGAGAAAACATGGCGATCTCCTAAAGATTTCTTTCGATGATGTTAGATGGATTATTACGGGTTCTCCTCTCTCTCTGCAGATGTGTATGCTTCCAGAATCGCTATTTAGAATAATCCAAGTTCTCATCCATAAAATGTATTCGATCCCATGAATTATCTGTCTAATTCTGGAGTTCCCGGCATCGCAGAACACTTCTCCGATGAGCAGACGTTGAAGACACACACCGTTCAGATCATCGTACAAACAGACCACCACTGTGCAACCTCCTGGCCTCAATAAAATGTGATGTCGTTCGCCCAATCACTTTTGCCGTTATCTAGACATATCTCCCTCTATCTGCTGCCTGTACCTTCTGGCCTGTAGGACAATGTATTGGTCGTATATGGCGTGATTGCTTGAGGTCGACCACTGCCGCAGCATCGAACAACTGTTACTGTGGTTTGAAATTCTCTCCAATTTCGTGAAACGATGCTGTGAGCAATCTCGAACTCTTGAGCCACACTTGTCACACTTCGACTTCCCTCTTTTTTCTAATGATTTGACATCGGGTAAAATCATCTTGATGTCATATAAAATATTTATTTTTTGACATTTGACCCTCAGGTAGAAACTCAAAGTCGTTTAAATTGATATACGTCATGCAATCGCTTTCCCAGAATTGCTGAGCTTACAACACCGGGGTGATTTATTCTACTCCTACATCCGGGACTATGTCTAGTTGTATACCTGCGCATGTGCTGCAGTACCTCAATCGAGTTGACCTCCTGATTGGTCTCTCAGTCCGCTCTGTATCTTCGTTACGCTGATCTGATAATAATTAAACTTTCTCCTTAATTTTTGTGTATATACCAGCAAAGCATAGTGCCTATCAATCACGGACACTTTTTGCTGTATATATATATATATATGTGTGTGTGTGTGCGTGTTTGTATTTAGTGTATGTGTATGCTTATATATATATATATATAAGGGAAATTCTTCAACTTGGTCGACGAAGTCAAGGACGCTGAGGAAGACTGGGTCTCGTGGCGACTACAGGAATTCTAGGAACAAGGAATCCTTCAGCTCGTTAATCAATGGGATTGTTGTGTTCAGGTCTATGTGGCACACTTTGAGTAAAAGTCTTTATTTATACACACAGTGACTTTTCGTACCTTTTCATTTGAACATTCCTTGTAGAGCTTTGCAGATAAATTAGTCTATAGCTTTTCCATGTTAGTGGTATTTCAACATATGACTTCCTACAATATTAATAGTTTTAATTTACAGTATAATGCACATAATAATACTTTAATATGCAGAATAATTTTTATACGGATATTTAATTTTTTTTTGAACAATTAAGACTTTATTTTTTTCCCTCGTATATATAATGGTTCCAAACGCAATTTAACAAATAAAATATGATATTACTGTACATTTATTTTAATTTAATTTCATTACCTTTCATTAATGTAATACATGATTTAGTTAACAAAAAATTAAGAATAGTTTAAAAGTTAATGTTAACAAATATTATGTGAAATTACTAAGTATGAAAATTTGCATGATATCGGTCTCTCACTCTGACTGATAACCTTAAACATTCTATTTTTCACTGAAATGAACTGAACGTTAAATTTGATTTCAGAAATATTGTGAAGTTATTTTACTATGGTTACTTGGAGCATTTTTATGGGCTAATGAAACTCTTTATTATTAACATAAATTGTGTGATATAATGTACCGAAATGGTTCTACACAGGGTTCAAGTCTGGATATTGGCATACCAATGACAAAACATTTTTTTTTTCTTTTTTAAGCCCTTCCCGTGAGGAATTAGATGCCTGGTAAGAATTTTTTTTTGCTAAAATAGCCAATTAGAACTAGTAATAGTAATAAAATCTTAAAAGGTATAAGATGATTGCATAGCGTAAATTAGTGTTATATAAAGTTCACGCATCGGAAATTCTTCATAAGTCACACAATCCTTCATGATTATTGGTACCTTAACCCTTACGGATGGTCTTCACATTTGTGCTCTGAAACATTCTTCCATTTTCTTCCTTAAGCCATGCTAATAGTATATGTAGCCGTCAGCATTATGAAGATAGAAACTATAAATATTTTTCTCTCATTGTGTCATGACAACATTTTGATGCTTTATTCTTTCTTCTCTATGATGATTCAATAAATTCTGTGTATTTTTTCTTCATTTTTATAGATTTTGTATTTGAATTTTATTTAAGACTCTTCCAAATTGTAACGTGAAACTCTTTTGCAAAACGTTTCCGAAATTTTATAAGTCGAAAGATACGTTTTTTAGTTGATGGTTGAAATTTTTTCAATCGCCTCTTGCTGTCTAAATTCCTTTCCTTACAGATTCGTTTATTTTGTTTGAATCAACTTTTCGAATTATGGCATTGTGAATGGGAGTTTTAGAATTCTTCATTTACTTAGCGATTTTCTTTTCCAATATTGTTTCTACTCATATAAATTAATAAGAGATATTAAGAAGCTTTCTGTGAAAATAATCTGGACCTTTAATAAATTTCGTGATTATATGAAGAAATGCCCAACTATTTCATTTACCTTACATATTAAACACGTATTTCTAATAATATATCTTTCTATATAATAATATTTTTAACTTGTAAATATTTGAAACTTCTTACACTTCTAAATAGTTCCATTAACACTGTAAATCTAAACTTGAAGGATTCTTTTTTTCATACTTATCCATAGAATATAATAATGCACAAGACAAATACGTAACTATGTATATTCTATACCAATATTCGTTCAAAAATGATAACGCTTATGTTTGAAAAATAAATTTAAAAAATCATTATTTCCCCCCAAAAATTATTTTTTCTGAGAAATTATCTAAGTTAAATACAGTCAAATAATATTTGATCTATGTATGCATCTAACAAAAGTAAAAAAAAAAAAAAAAAAAGATTGAATTCTCGTAATTTCTTTTAAAAAATATTTAGCTACTCAAGGGGCAGTTGTTTCAATCGATGCTAAAATGATCATCTGATTATTTATCAATATATAGTATGTTCTGAATGTTTCACCTGACCAGCCCCCAACAAATAAATTCATTAATGAGCGATTTAATCCGTGAGTGCATAAGTGAGTGAGTGTATGAAGCTGTGATTGAGCAAGTGAATCAATCAAAACTTCATTCCGTTGTCCCTTTGGAGGATAATCTGTTTCTCTACAACGCGTTAAATGAAACAATTTTTATTCATAAATGTTTTATTATTGAAATATAACTACAAAGTATCCACAAAAGCGGATTTGAATAATACACACAATTATATATAGTATAATTTAAGATGAATTTAATAGAGTTATAGATTCAATATATATTATTAGTAATGCTACTTAACTTTTGTATAATCGTTTATACAACAATATTAAAATTCAATCAATTTTTATGGAAAAATATAATTTACTCTTAGAATCGAAGTAACAAAACTATAGGAACACAAAACTATTATGTATATAAAGCCTTTAAGTACGGAAATTTTGTTCTATGTTAAAAATGGTTATTTAGTTCATGCGTCTCTTTAATAAAAATTAATAAAATAAGAGGGTTCTTGAGGAAACATTTGAAAATGTAACTCCACTTTTGTAACAAAGGAAATATTTCCTACAAAAGTAAATATTAAATTAAATGAAATTTTGTTTAAATTTTGAGCCTAAAGAAATGAAACAATAAAATTAGTTTAAATTTACCTTAAAATACCTTAAAAAAATAACTTACTTTATCGATCTATAAGGGAAAACATATCATGGAAGCAATTTATTTTTGTTCTTCCAGAGGACAGATGAAACATAAAGATCCCAGATGAAACGTATGAAAAAGTATTTTCTTTTCTTAAACAGTTTTCCAATAAAAGGGTTACAGTAAAAATGAAGTATGAAATTATTTAATTAAATTGTTTAACTGATTTTCTTTTCTTTTTTTTATGGAATCAAAGAAAACTTCAAAAACCTCGATATATGTTTGTCATTGAGAGGCATTTGGTTATTAAAAAAAAAATTAAACGTCTCATGATGTTAATGAAATCATCATTCCTCCTCGACCATTTTTTACAAAAAGAACTGCCCAGAAAAAAGGAAGACTGCTCTAGAGTTATCTTCCTGTTTTTATTTTTCTCATACCGAAGTAGCATCTTTTACAATCAAACATGGAATACAACCAAATAGAAGAGTGAGAAAATCTTAACTTCTGTTTGTAGATTAAAGGGGGAAATTAGTTGTAAGGAATTGCTGATAAAAAGACAAATATGAGTAATTGGTAAGTAGAACATTAGAACTACAGAAAAGTGCAACAATGCTCAGAAGAATCTGGAGAGAAACAAGCAAATTTCCTAACAGATAGTTAGAAAGAAAATACTTTCGAATTTGAACTGTTGACAGAAAAATGTGCGCGTCTTTAGAGCAGAGGAAGGAGGAAAAACAGTTTTATTCTAGAGTATGCCATGAGGTCCATGTTGCTGTTCAATTATTCTAAGGGAAAGTAAAGAAACGAATAAGAAGATTAAAAACTTTTAGTTAAAACAAATAACTAAGACAGTGCCAAGGAATGTTTTACTATTGCATACTTTATTTACTTAGCTTAGGTTTTATTAACGTCGGACTGGAATCAGCCAGAGGGCTATTGGCGACGGACCTCTTAATTTTGAACCATGGTCAAGTGACGAGGACGATACCTGAGCTGGCACACCCTCTCCTAACATCCACACCATGCCAACGGGAGGACTTTGGCCCCGAACAGATTTAATGTGCATCAGCCCCGGCTACACGGCGGGTCTTTGGTGGCCAAGGATCGAACTTGCGAAAGGAATGAAAACCGCCGGCCGCGAGTCCACGACCTTTACCCCTAGGCTACCGCGGCCCATATACTTTATTAACTAAAATATTATATCTTGTACGTAAACACATATTTTTAATTTTTTAAAATACAGTGCTAGAATGATCATTTATTACATTGTTTTTGTCCATTCTCATCTTCCTATGCTGTACTTGATAACTGTATAAGACTCCTCAAACACTTCTATTCTCCGAAATTTTAATTTAGTATTTTGTATTATTTTTTAAAACAATTGTTTTTAATAAATTTTAAAAAAAACTTATTATTACCGAATAAAAAACATGAAAAAAAATAAAGAAACTACATAATAAAGGAAATTTAGTATTTTTAATCAAAAATGGATAAAATTTTGATTAATGTAAGTTCATACATTTCAAAATTATCTTAATCTTTATATTTTTGACTAATCATTATTAATATTTTTAAGAAAAATGACCAACAATTATCGATATTTTTTAAATACTCATCAAGTAGATATTTTTCAAATTTTTATGCTCATTATTTACATTAACTTCAAAAGACAGTCATTCATTCAAAATCCATGTTCGTTTAAACAATTTTATTTTTATTTGTTGATAAATGGCATTGACATTTCACTTTATAACTAAGAGGTTGAGTTGTAAACTGAAAAGCATAATATTTGTTTTCATTAAAATCATTCTTTATTGTAGTTTCGATTTAAATATAACTTAGATATTATCATAATTTGATAGCTAGTTATTACGGGCTTTAATTAGAATTATATAACTTATTTTTTCATACATTTTATCATATAAGTCCGTTTTAGTTTTTTAATAATTGAACTTTATCACATAAAATTCAAGCAACTCTTGCATGCATTTATTTAGTTTCCATATTATAATAAGCATTACATAATATACATGAAATGAGTTTTAACTATTCATTAAACTTTCAAATGTAAATTAAGTCAGTATTTTAATAACGGTTCAAAATCTTCTGTAGCAATTGTTTTACAAAGCAGGGTATTAAATAAATACGATACGTATGTACATTTTGAGATTCAACTTAAAACGAGATATTTGCTATCAAGTAGCTGTATCAGCGTTTGAAAGGTATGTAAATGTATTTGGAGGATTACTATACATTAGAGTTTTAATTAGTTTCTTATAATATAAAGATGTATAACTGTTAGTTTCAACTATGAATTGAGACATGGTATTTAATTAATCCTTAACTATTCGCTTTAACAGAAATTGTGTAAACTAGTTCTCCAATTCTATATACAAGTGTCTGAAGAAAGATGGATTAAATTATATATATATTAAATATGTTACTAATTTAATCTTTTCAAGAAGTTAAAGTACGATAAAATGACCACACAATCGGAAAAAAACATTTTATTACCAGAATTTAGTTGTATAACTTCTCTTAATATATGTGTACAACATTTCAGCTCTAACCCCACTATTTAGCGAGTTATATAAATTTTCCTTAGGAATAGGCTAAATCACTGATTTTGTTCACCTTCATATTTTAAATTAGTTTTTTTTTGTTTGGCTATTTTATTTTTGACGATTGACATGAATAATAACTGTTAAGGCATTTTTTGTAGCAAATACAACGTTCTGATTTTTTTTGCTACTCCTTTTAACATGTTTGAAAAGTGTAAGCATAGAAAAAGAATTTAGATAGTCATTTAAAAAAAAATATCTAAAATATTAGATGTCATTTGTTTCTTTTTTTGAAATATTTGATAGATAAAAATTTATAGAATGTTAAAAGTAATGAAACATTTCTTAAAAAAAATAAATTTTAAATCTTTGTTAAATTGAAGATGGAGTATTTGTTTTTGAGATGAAATTTTTTTTGTGTTTTCATATGTGTTAAATATAAACTTTTTTGACCAGAAAAATATAAAAATATGCATGCACACAAAGTACCCTCAGTCCTAAATTTATGAAACGTTTTAGATAAAATGATTTAATATTTGAATACATCATGTGTTGTGGGATGATTTAAGGCCTTAATGATTATTTTATAATAATTCTAAATGATCTTTTTACCTTTTATTAGTACACCTGGGCAGAAACATCTATTTTAAATTCGTAATAAAACTGGAACCGCGAGACTGAATTTCTTTACGGATTCGAGAAATTAGGGATGACTGAAAAATCCTCTGTTTAGCTAGCTTCAAAGCAAAAACTATATAAATGGCAATTTAAAAGGTCCGTGCACACACACAAAAATATACTTTCGTTGCATTGATTTTCGATGCAACCGACGCTGGATGTTTTGCTTGTAAGCTTTGTATTTCGATTCCTTTTTTAATAAGCGTCCAATCTATAAAAAAACAAACAAAGGGCACGGGAAAGGCATTTGGAATACACGGTAAAAGGAGCTAAGCTGAAAGTAAAATTGTATTATGCAAACGAAAAAAGAAGTTGAAAACACTGTAACTGTAAATAAATACAACAATGTGCGAGAAATCTAGGGTAGAGAATAAAAAAAATCTGAGAAATAAAAGTGGATAGAGAAGAAAAATATTGATTTTGAACTTAATGTTTTTGTGTGTTTTAGTTATGAAAGCATACATAATTCTCACCTATATTATTATTATTTTAGTGTACTTATTTTGAATTAAAGTAAAGCTGCAAAAGAAAATGTTAATATGAGAAGTTCTAATTATAATTTTTTTTTCATTTAGCTGATAACTATTCACACATTCTGCCTTACTTTTTCTTTTAATTGAAGAAAGTAAGGTTTGTTTCTCAGTATTATGATACATCAAATATAATATTTCTTACACATGTTACAAATTAATTTTATAATATGCATGTTATAGTTATAAATTTCCACGTATAATTTTCCCTTGATTTTTTCATATAACAATAAACAAACTTTTGGTTTATAATGATAAACTTCATCATGAAATATCATTCGTGTGTTGAGTCCAAAAAACTAACATTTCATTACTAATTATGTGTACAAGAAATAAATAAGTACGGATACGTCAATTTTTTTAATGCGTAATGAGTGAATTCATTTTAAATACGCAATATCAGAATCATGTATGCGTATTATACTAGACTAAAATTTCTTTCAAGGAAAACAATTATGTGTTATTCTGAAAGATCAAGTGTGTAAGACAGCGCTCAATCTATTATAATACGAATAAATAAACAAAAAAATAGTTCAAATTAAAGTGAAAGTATTTTAATAAATTATTGATCGAACATAGTTTGCAAAGGGGATATTTTATATACATAAATAAAAGTAATATAGAAT
>BMAW01030726.1:0-13695 GCA_019974015.1 Nephila pilipes | reverse complement strand
GTGACAAAGTATTTAACTAAAAGTATTTTCTTAAAATATTCAGCAAAACATGATATAATTGTAGATATATAAAAAAAACGAAATATAATTTATACAGCAATGTGTACTGTTACACACACACACACCCACACACACACCAAACCTTTGAAGTTATTATAATTAAAAATAAATCAGCTTGGTTATTTTTGTTATATTCGTAAATGGTTTAATTTTAATACTTTTAATTAAAAGAAATTACTTGTTCTTTTCAAATACATTTCATTAAAATTAATTCTTTTATAATAATAAAGTACAAGTTCAATGCTACTATATTTGCGTCGATGATATATTTAAGTATTAATAAGTTAGTAATGCGTTTAAAATCATGTAAACATTGGTTGCTTATTTCGCCATAATTAACTAGAAATTCTTTTAGAGTGTTTATTTCTTTTTTTTTCTGCAATTAAAAGTAATATATTTCATAATTCCATGATTATAATTTTCCTGAAAAGTGTTATTTATTTCAAAAAAGTGTTTTATAATCTCTGCTTCATTTATTTTATTTCTTTTGCATCGAAGACTCTTTTTTTTTTTGTTTATTTTTTAACTGTTTTATTTTTACTATTCCAATGTTTTTTATAAAAGAAAATTTACTGTTATCTGTCTATTCTGTAACAGGTAACACTTTTCTGTTAATGTACAATACATACAATTTATTAATATAAATAATATTTTGTAAATTTATAAAATGGTTCTTAGACTAAGACTCATCTTAATGCTTGCGTTAAAATTTTAATATTTTTTTTAAATTTATGTTAATAAAAATGACTTATTAGAAATTAATATTTATTTTTAAACTATTTTTGTTTTTTGTATCAATTTTATGTTGATTGATTCTAATGTTTGTGTTATTACAAATGTGTCTCACACATTTTATTTTACAAGTTTTACAATTTAATAAATGAATAGAATTAAATATTTTGCAACAAATAAATTTAGAATTATGATATTATTGTTCATTATGTATAATACTAAAAAAGTATTATGTCTTTTATTATTCAATTCTTATAACTAAATTTAATTAATTGCAATATTCAATACCATAATTGTCTGTGTTAAATACTGAATAGTAAATTTAACTATGTTGCTAGACTCGGAAATAAAAACAGATTTAACAGTTAGCAAATTTACGCTACATTCTAATAAGAGAATATATTAACACAAATTTAAAAAAGGAGACCAATTAGATGAAGCGGCATACATAGACGTTAGGTTGTTTAAATATCAAATCATAAGCGAAAGGTACATAAAATTGTATTTGGATCAAAGTTTTATAAGCCCTTACCTACAGAAATACTTACATCATCTGTTAATGAAAGATATCTCTTAAAGTTATTTTAAATCCTTTAAAAATTACATTTTTAAAATTCTTTATAATATTTTGCACCCATTGTTGAAAGAATGAATTTAAGGAAAAGATGAATTTATTTTAACAAAGGAATATAAATAAAATATTGAGGACATGAATGGCTTGGGAGTAAAACACACTTGTGATTTAATGCACAAAGGTTTGTTTATCATGAGCAGCGAGAAAATATATTTGCAAGACATTGAACTGAGCCTATTGTGAATCAATTCTTTCTATTACATAGAAATTGAAGGAATATAGAGCTCCCTTAAGAATGGCTCCGGTAAATTGAGCGTCAACCAACTTTTATAGAAGATGTAAGCTTTGATGATATAATGACATACGGACTAATGTTTTCTCGGAGAGAAGCAAGTTGCTCTCGAGTAGTCATATTTCTAAAATGTTTTTTGAAGTCCTGATCTATTAATCAATAGAGAAATTTTGAACAATGATTAGCAAAAACAAATCATAGGTAGGTAATATATTTTACATCCAAACTCTCTCTCTCTCTCTTTATATATATATATATATATATAAACTTTCGTTTCAAAACAAATCCACCACACAATATTAGGATTACAAAGACAGCTAGTTAGTGGTCCAGTTGTGAAGATATTTTGAAACATTTCTGTATTATTACTCATTTACACGCACATATTTTACTCAATTGAATTGTAAATAATTATAACAAATAAGATTAAGATTTATGTATCATTTATTATGATTTCTTTATTGGTGGATTTTTATTAAATATTCTATATTGAAACTTTTTATACTCAAATTAGTTAAATACTATTGACTGCCAAAATTTATCTGGCAACAGTGTATGGTGGTGGACATCATCACTTAAAAAAGATCGTTAGCCTATTGCACTGAGGTTCATGATCACTTGTCAAAGATATGATCTTTTGCCTTAACAACTGTGAAATTTGAATTCCTTTTTCATGAAAAACATGGATTCGGGTATGTAGTTCTTAAAGTTTTAAATCTTTAACTGGAAATATTTAATTATAATGTTTTATTGTTTCAAAAAAAATCTTAAATTTTTAATTGGATATTTTCAAGCGGATATTTTCAAATGGATAAGTTTTAATTGGATAAGTTTTAATTGGATAATTTTTATTTGGATAATTAACAATTGGATAATTTAATAGATGATTTTTGTTTAAAAAAATTTAATTGGAAGGTTTTTAGGTGAAGAATATATTTTATTAGTTTGGAAAACAATTGTTTTTGAAAATAATTTGTAATTGAGATATCTCTCCATTCAATTTTTCTTATTTGTTTATTGTTCCTTTTCTTTAAATTACAATTTGAATTTTGGAGTAATCTATTTTTACCCAATTAGATGCATTGGGGGAGGGTTGGTACCATAGAACTAATTTAACCCCACAATTCAGTCTCCAGTCTGAATATGCATGTTTTGTTTAGTTGTGTATTCAATTTATTCTTTGGATGAAATTAGTTTCAAATTTGTTTAAATTTTTATTCATCTTTGAGTTTCAAATTTGATTCAATTTCATTTCCTTTTCTTAGTTCTATAAATGTGTTTTTTGTTGATTTTGGATTTTAATTGTTCTCTTACTTACTTTTATGTTATTTAATGATAAATTCATTGCTTTATCTTACACACACACACACACACACACAGACAGACAGACAGACAGACAGACAGACAGACAGACAGATGGTGACAGACAGCAGACAGACAGACAGAAAGATAACAGATAAGATAGATGATAGGATAGAAGATAGATAGATAGAGGATAGATGGTGATAGATAGACAGATGATAGAAGATAGATAGATACAGATAGATAGATAGATAGATAGATAGATAGATAGATAGATAGATAGATAGATAGATAGATAGATAAAAATTAATTGAATATTTAACACACC
This sequence comes from Nephila pilipes, assembly GCA_019974015.1. NCBI lineage: Eukaryota > Metazoa > Arthropoda > Arachnida > Araneae > Nephilidae > Nephila > Nephila pilipes. The sequence continues at coordinate 10,407 of BMAW01030726.1, read as the reverse complement.
CAGGGATTAATATTGATATTTAAAAATTTATTTTTTATTTGTGCTTAATTGTTTTCAAAAACACTCCTATTAACACTCTATAATGATATGCTGGAGAATTTTCAAAGGTATCAGTTTTTTTAAAACTCTTTCGAGTTCATTGTGTACAAAAGCTTGACAATCAAATAGAGAAAAGGTAAGTTAAAGAAAGAAAAAACCGTCATAAGCTAAGAAAAAAAAAAGAGATATTTTCTTTTCTTTTATTCTCCTAAATAAGTGGGTTATGGTGAACCCATTATTTGTATAACTCCACTCGAGGGAAAATAAAATATTTTGCAATGGAAATTAGTGAGAAGGCTTCGAAAATGAAATGTTTCTTTATCAGTATGAAATGCAATTATATTAATTGAAACTCTTACTGATTTGTTTTCTTTCAAATCATTTTACTATAAACAAAAGTTTTAAAAAACAAAAATAATGAAAAAAATGTTTAATTTCAATATCATAGTAAAGTTAAGAGTTATAAATTAAAATATTAACAGTTTTTAGTGCAGACCAGCAATTTTTCGTTTATTTTGATCTGTTCGAAAAGTGCCAGCTCTCGAGATCATCACGGCACACTCTATTTCTGTCAAAGCAGGATTTTACGAGCGCGCGCGGTTACTGTTTAGACTTGGGTAAATTTATACTTAGGTAGTTTTAGAGACAATACTATTGAATACTATATAAATTTTAACTCTTCTGATAAACATTACTATTTTAAAACCTTTAAATATATGTATATATATATATATATACATTTGAATTGTTTGAATTAAAAATCCTTTTACTTAACTGACTCTTTCAAATTATTGTTTCAATAGTTGAAAAATTAACAGTTATTAATAAAAAACGTTTATTCATTAAATAAAAATAATCAAAACAAATTTACTTTAAAGAAAATATAGTATATGCTATTAGGAAATGATGTCGAAAACAAGGAACACCCTCTCAGTCATTCCTGTTGTTTTCTCGTCGCAGCCAGTGTTCTCAAGAGGAATTGTCCTCAGAGCTTATATAGTACGGAGCTAGTATTTCTCTACGTATAACCTTTAGTTGAAATGTCGGCTTTATTTGTGTGAATCCGATCAGCAACATCATTCACAATCATAATGCTGGACTTCCAAATGACGCTGCAAATTCCGACTGAATTCACGATGGCTTGTCTGATTGTAAATACAATCACCGACTCTTTCTTGAAAGTTAATTTTCAAAGTACTTATATCATAACTTCTCTTCATCATGTCAATTATAATTTTTTTTCTTGCGAAAGGGTTGACATTATCCAACCGTATCTGCACAGCACTAGACTGATATGATAACATTTATTTACATAATACAAATTGTATAAAATTAATCATACAATTATGACTTAACACTGTTTATCCCTATACATAATTTAACATTTCATTAAATTTTTTCTTTACAATGACATCAAAAGTTCAATCTTTTATCCACATCTTATTTCATAATTCTATATCTAAAAAATGAATAAGAGAAATTTCTATCGCCAATTGCATAAATTGTCTTAATATTATCATGACTCTTCGGTCCAAAACTTGTATTTTGTTTCCCCGAATGAATTAAAATTTATTGCATTACATACCATTTGTCATATTCGAATTGCTTATAATTTCGTTTTTGTTTCTTATTATCATAGTTCTCTTCGGACTGGGTTTCTTTTTAGCTGCGTGTAAATGAAATATAACGTTTATTACTACAACTACATTCTTTTTTTATTGTTTTCTTTCGAAAATCAGTTGTATTAAACATTCATGGAAATTTCACTCAAAATTTTGTGTTTAATTCTTTGAAAAATATGAATTGGTTTAAACAACAGGGCAACACACACACCTTTAATTACATCATAATAAGTTTGAAAGAAATCGTGTCCATTATCATGCAAATCCTGGGATCTAATAACATTAACAGAAAGCGTTTTATACAATCATGCTTAAAGAAAAGATATAAATTTATTTTTGATTTCTCTAAAATTAAATTCAAATAAAAACAATATGTATAATTACTCCTGGGATAATAAACTTTTTGATTTACAGAACATAGAAATAGTATAAAGCATGAACTGCGTAAAAATCAAATTCATCCAAATCGCAAATTGTAGTGAACACGCATCTTCAAGCTATCAAAAAAAACCTATTACACATCAACGACATCACGCAACGTATTTATAATGCATAAGGTATATCTAGTTGGAAATTTGCTAAGAATACTGAGTAGGAAGCATTCAAAAATTCAATAAATAATTCTTGACAATTTTGAAGTGTAACATGCACAATTACATGTTGAATGAAAAAGAAAAGCTTTGATTGATATCGAATTATTTTTAGTGAAATAAAAACCTGCTTTCAAAATAAAATAATTCATACGCAAGAGATGCGGATTTAGTGAATGTTGAAGATTTGAAAGAAATTAACGATTAGATAGTTTAGAAGAAAAAATCTTTTATTTCAAAGATGTGTGTGGTTTGGTTGAAAATATTTCAATCAAAAAAGTAAGTCACATGTTCAATATTTTTAAGAGCTTATTTAAATTTCGGTACCAATTTATACCTAGTCTATAAACATTCTAACAGTATCTTCAATATAAAATTAAGACATACCACACACCTTAAATCTTGCCTTAATCCATTATTCAGATATTGAAACATTATAATAATGCTTATAGAATGGTGCAATATAATCAAATATTAGTGTCGAAATCCTTAGATCTTCGAAATCTTAATCCTTAGATGTCGAAATCCTTAGAATAGCGTCAGCTATTCGTTTTAAAAATTTAGTCACTTTTTGATAGTTCGTATTGCGAAATTACTTGTTATAATGGTTATGTATGTTATAATGGCTGTTCTTCGAAAGAGTTAATTAATTTGAAAATTAACTTAGTTCATTCTTACTGAAAACAATTTAGAAATAAATATATGAAAACAAGCTGGTGTGAAGTACACAACATAAACGAGAAGAAAAAGGAGCGTAAACGAGAAAGAAAAATTGTCTTGACAGGTTTTTAGGAGTTTATCGCATTGCAAGGGCCTTAATCTTGCAATGGAGGCGCAAGGCAAAAAGTTGCACAAAAAAACTTTTTTGTTTATTGCCCTGTATTGTTACCTATGTCTTATAAAATTTTAAAACTACGTGTAAATAAAAAGATTAGCGTAAAGGTACTACAAAACAGAAAATAATTTAAACAGAGAAAAAATCAAGTTAAAAACAAAGGAAAGGAGAAGTTGAGTAAAGGTGAAAAAAATAGAGAGATTTAAATCAAAATTTATTATAAAAAGGAAAAAATACTCGATGTTTACATGATTGGTCATTGGACAGTAGCAGCCTATATATTCAGTAATAGTCTCAGTAATAGGTGGATTCCCTTAATTATGTTTCAGTCTGCAATTTATAGATACTTATTGTGCGATTTTGCAAAGCGAAGGTGACAGCTACAGGTAATAAGTGCATGCACGTTTCTCGGCAGGATTAGATTTTGTGTTAAAAGCATAATATGTCGAAAAAATGGAGAGAAGTAAGGATGAAAAATAGAAGGTGATAACGCGAGTTCCCCCGCGCATAAGATTTATACATGGTTTTAAATCTTTTCTTATGTTCAATAGTTAAAGTACATTTTATTAAATTATAATCATTTCCTTATGAAGTCATACGTTTCGTAATCTTGTCTAAAAATAATTTTTGAAATTAAGTATGCATTTTGGACAATTTTTGAAAATAAAAATACTACTAAGCGAGCATCTTTAAAGCAGAATCTAATTTTGAGAAAAGAAGAAAAAAAAAACGAATTTCGAAAAAATTCATCCATGATGATAAGTGTACGAATTGGAAAAGTTTTATTTATTTCATGTACAAAGATAATTCACTAATTGATATAAATGGCATATGAAAATAAATTACACTTTGTAGTATTTTTTAAGAAACATTGAGTATATTGATTCCTTTCTTTTAATTTTATTTAATTTTAGGTACTTTATTCCACTGTCTTAATTTTTGTCTTTGCTTATTGAATTTTATGGGATTTTTTAAACTTATTATATTGGAAATTTAAGAGCGAAATGTTTTAGATCTATCAAAAATTTTCAGGCAAAACTTTTATCTTAATCCGGAAATTGTATTTTAAATGATTTTATTCCCATCTCTTTTTATTGATATCTTTTTATTTTTCTTCCTTTCACTGTTTCTCAATAACAGTTAATTATTATTGTAAAGTCCATATAAATCATTGAGTCAAAATTTTATTAATGGTTAATGTTTTAATAATTTTTATTATTGGTTTAATTTTTTATATATTCTATAATTTGTTTTTATTAGTAACTTTTGTGTCACTTATGGACTTTTATTCACAATTAGATGAATCATATCTATAAATTTAAGGCAAATCACTTCTTCTACCCGACTGGTGTGTCATAATTCAGTTCTAATACAACTAACTCAAAAAGCCAATAACCCACTCAAGAATACACCAGTCAAATATTTATTATTCAATTTCTGTAATATAACAGTCTTGAGTGGATATTTGCTTTCTTTGGATGACCTTGATATCTGACATCATTCACATTATTAATATGAACTACTTAACGATTTTGTTGAGCTTAGTCTCATCTCTTAATCCTCTGAGACGCTATCGCCCATAACAACTCTTGATATCATCTTCGCTTGTAAGGCTTACACTCAGCGCTAGTCCCACTCATCCTCTATCTTCTAAATTTCTTTTCTCTTATATACTGTCATATCTAACTGATTTCACTTTATTTCTAACTGTCTCTTATTAGAATAACTCCATGTTCTCTGCTGGTGAAGAGAAATCCGTCATTTCATGCAATCAAATCTCATAAAAGTCTTGCTAGTAAGAGAAAATCACGAATAGTCCAACGTCAAAAATTTATATATTGCGCAGAAAATCTTATCATTGTTGTCTTAGCAGCTGAGTGACTACTATTTCTCCACAGACTAATTTATATGCAATGAGAGAATACATCTTGAAGTAGGATTAGGGGATGGATAGGGGTGAGCTCGTTTTAAAATTGGGTCGCCAAATAACACCCTAGCGCCAAATTTGTGATTAAAACAAGGTGGTCTTAGACCAATCTTGAGACTTTTAGAATGTTCTCTGAAATATATGTGTATCCACAAGGGTGTAGGTAAAGAGCTCATATAGTATATATAGACTACATGTCTGATTATGATATTGTGATTTAAATTGCTGGGAAATTGCTTGAGAAAATTTTGAATTTTGGTTGCATTGTCTTGGGTGCGCGTGTTAATTTTTCTTGTTAAGAAGAAATATAGTGTATTTGCTAGAGATAATCTGAACAAATTTAGAACATTTTGGAAGGTATCTGCATTTTCATTGTGTGGAGGTTTCTTGCTTTCTAAAGACGATCAATCACTTAACAGTATATGTAAAGCAAATCGATAATCCTGAGAAGGCACAAGCTTCCATGGTCCTACTAAGAAACGATATTCAGCATTATGGGTTTCCTTTCATCTTAGACAAGGAGGTTTTATACCGCTAATGTGAAAAGGATTTTGGAAAAACATATAGTTGGCTGTTGGTTCTCCCAAGTTCCTGATCTCCAGATTTCCTGAAAGTTATTCATCACAGTCCAAGTGGAAAACACTGCGACATAAAGAAGATTTTTTAAAAAAAGGTTAGAGAGATATTCTACTAAGATCGTGTGCGGCCTGTTGAAGAAAATGTGTGCAAGAACTGTCATGCATGTGCTGCCGAAAAAGAACAAAAAAAAAAAAAAGACCAGGTGGAAACTACAGCGTTATAATAGAGTAATTTATTTTTAATGGATCACACTAGATATCTTAGGACCGTTTCCTATGAAATAGTGAAAGAATCTCTTTACATTCATTATTGTGGATAATTTCATAAAAGTACCGAAAACTATTGCAACACCTTAGAAATAGTTGCTGATGTTTGGATTTAGTTTGATTTTATTAAATTCACACTAGATGTAACACGAGGGCTTTCGGCAACGGACCACATAATTTTGTACCTCGGTCAAATGACGAGGACAACAACCCTATCTGACAAACCTTTCCCTAACTTCCACATCGATGGGAGGACTTTAAGCGTCGACGGAATTGATGTGTAGCAGCCGTCGTATTTAGTGGCATCAGGGCTGAACCCAACGATTGGACACAAACTTCCAGTAGCGAATCCGCGACCCTGATCACTTGGCTACCATGTATGATATTTTTTTTCACAAATTTCTAAGTTTTTTTTTTTTTTTCATTTCAAAAATTCAAGTCCACAATGACGAAGTCAAATATAAAGTTCAGCTATTAACGGTTGATTTAATTCGCGAGGACATGAAATTTGCTACAAGTATGCAATAACATTTTCTTACTTACGATTCTGACATGAAGGGTGCATTAAAATTGGAACGTAATCTAAAGTTTTGGGTTACAGGATGTCAAGTATTATATAAGCAGCATGAGATCCCATCCCCGAGGTAAAACAACCGCTAATAACAGACTTTGTAACAACAAAAACCAATAGACACCGACGACGAATAAAATAATAATAAATTAATAACGAACAAAATTCTTTATTTGAATCAAAGCCGACAATTGTGCTAGACATATTTGATACATCTACTTATGATAGCATTTTTGATCCAGTTCATAATAAACGTTCACTCTTATTTTCAAGTAGCGATGAATAGTTTTTAGTAATTTAATATCTAATTTCAATCTGAATTTTTATATGCTGTATGTATCTTTTGATTGAATTTTCACTGTACACTAATTGTAATTTTTTTTAATAAAAATGAATTGCTTTTGTTTTATAAATATGTAATATGGATTTCATTATTACTTATTTGCACGGTTTTTTTCTTTCGGTAAATATTCAGATTTTTTTCATCTTACACGATTTTTTATTTGTGCAGCATATACCAAATTTACTATAGGTCGCATGTATTATATATATATAACTAGAAATGTTTTTCCAAGTCCAAGTAGAATAATTCCAAATTTGAATTCCATGGCAAACCATTGGGGTATGCTAATAATAGGCAGTTTTCCTCAACTAGAAATAATGTTACTAGAAATAATCTTAGTAAAATTATAACTGGTTATTCTGAAATTTAACTTAATCACCTTGTCAATTCAATACAAAACAGAGTTTTTGAGGTTATCGGGAGAAATAGACGACTAATATCATATAAATTATCCTTACGTTTTTGTTTGCTTGTAAACAAATAGTCTAATAATTTTTAGCATTCATTTTTCATTTATTTCAAATGGTTTTTGATAGCATAATCACTTGTTATATTATTGTAAATTGAGAAGCCTAATTATAATGAACATGTCGTAATATCTTATCTAATTTATTTAAATTACATTTGAATCCATCATAAATATCATAATTTTCAAAATTAAAATTATTTTATAATTTACTAAAGGAGTGTGTAATAAAACCCACCACAGACGTCTGTCTCCCTTGGGATTGGTATATATCTCAATATAGAAAGACAATCTATGTAATTATATACCTTGCTTTCTCGTTCACCTTTGAAACTAATATGTAATTAACAAAGTAAAAACGTGCGTATCATGCTATTCCAAATTAATATATTTATTATTTTGAACTACGTTCATTTTCAAGAATATTAAAAGAATTTTTTTTAACTTGTAAAATGTTTTTATTTACGTTAAAATGATATGATTAGGGTCAAAATGGCGACTGTGGCAACTTATAAAATATGTCACTTAACTATTTTAAGGGTTACCAAAGAAACTAAAGATAAAGAAGTTAAAAGTTTGTCAGAATTAAATCATTTTTCTAATGCAAAATATCGCCAACTTTGGAGTGCATTCCATAGAATATTCTAACGTCTAATTCTTATTAAAATGCTTAGAAGAAATCACTGTTGAATCCTCTGTAGATTTGTTCCCATATTTTTATTTTTGTTTATTTACAGTTTGTGACAAATGCAAAATATGACAAATGATGCAAAAGAAAAAATTGCATCAATTCCTCGATTAATACATATCATGCTATTGTATCCGTGCTACCTATAAATCCTATGTCTTATGTTTCAAGTTTATGTGGATAAAGTGATTTACAACTAAATTTGGGTTTGAAAGACTTTGAATCATTGATGATTTTGAATGTAATATATATATTTACTTTCTTTTTACAATATACATAAACAATATTCAAACAATTCTATGTTTCATAACATCAACACAAAGAAAGGATGACGCCGACTACGAAACTTGAAGCACTGGCTCTCCATTTGGAGAGAGAAACCAAAATAACTATTCAAGTTCCATCTTGTGAAATGGAATGGAAATTTGGGAAACGGATTTATTTTTATCCCTTTCAGGGACGGTAGTATATTTTTTATTCCACATATTTAACACCCTAAAAATATCTCTAAAATAACTTTCTTCCCCAAACATTCCTCTTCAAATGTTAGCTTAAAGTGTTATTTACTAAAATTAGAAGACACAATCATGAAGAATGATGATAAAAATTATAGCTTTGAATCTAATGAAAGTTCCTAACAAGTCGTTGTTTTATCCCTTGCAGAAATCCAGTGTGGCGAAAATCAAATATCCCTCCAGTGTGGCAAAAATCAGACTTATTCTCCGAAGAAAAGAAATTTAAAACAGGAAAAAAATTTCTATTGCAAAGTTTTGCAAATAACAGATTTAGCCACCTAAGGTGCGCCTTTTTTATAATTATTGTTAAATTACTCAGTAAAATAAAAGAATTAAAAGTAAACGATGAAATTTAGAGAAACAGACAATAGTAAACTTTTCCGATATTAAAATTAAAGGAAACGATAAAGTATTAAATTGAATATGTTTAAGATAAATGCAATTAAAATTAAAGCTAACGAAAAATTAACCAATTGAATATATTTAAAATAAATGTAATTAAAAATGAAGCAAACGATAAAAAATTGAAAAGTGATATGGTACGCCAAAAAGGCTCCACCTAAAACAATAGCCCCTAAGATGAGTAATAAAAATTTATCAACGCTCATGCCCTCGAAATGACAACCAGCAAAAGCGTAGGGGGAAAAATGATTTCTCAAAACCTAAACTATTGCAAGAAAATCTAACAAAGCAAAGACGAAGGGAGTGTCTTCGCAGGCATCTAAGATAGAACTGGCTGGAGACAGCCGATTATGAAATTGTTGTTGATAGACATGAGACTTATAAAAGATAATTGATATAGCATAGTGTTAGCATGATATAAAAGTAGACGATAAGATGCCGACAATTGAGGGACGACAGTAGGGGTTCGTTGCCTCTAGCGGTGAACTTTATCAAAGAATCTAAGTAGACTAAGATGTAAATCATTGAAGAAAGGTAATACAAACGATACAATACAGCAAAGAGTTACCCGCTTTATAAGAACAGAGCCCTCCACGTACAACTCATAAATAATTCAGAATATGGAGGGATGACCTTTGTCTCTCTTTTTTTTTTTTTTTTTTTTTTTTTGACACATTTGTCCATCACATATGTGAGAGGGTATGTTTCGAATGCAAACAATTAACGTGGACGGCTGGTTTTTGAACTCTTGCGGATCTACGATTATTCTTAATTTTATTTATAGTAAGTTTATAATCTAGTTTTAATTAAGTTCTTAAATATATGTATTTCTACAAAAATATTTTTAAAAAAATGCCACACGGGGACTTTCGATTAATAAAAAACTTGTCTGGTATAAAGAGCTCCCTTCTGATGTATCGGAGTTACATTGAGAAACAAGTGAGGAAGACAATATCTTTACAGTATATGCAATAAAAATATGCCTTATTTTGAATAAAATTGCATATGCGTTTCTACTAAATTTGGTTATTTGAGTTTATAATGTAATTATATCATTAAATTATGAAAATCATATATGTATAAAAAAAGTCCCACTTAAATTAATTAACACATTTTCGCACAAAGTATCCCTCATAGAAATAAAAAATTCTTGATAAGTTCTCATTTTTTAAAAACAGTGTTTTGCTATCCTAATATTTCCCAAATTAACTAAAATAATATACTTTTTCATGAAAGTATTTATTATTTCTGCGAAGGAATACATGAACTTCGCAGGAGCAACGAGTGCACGAATATGATGTGCTACAGTGACGGTGGTATATTATTTATACTGGGTCTTAAAATTAGGGAAATGAATAAAAATTAATTTTACCGCTTGATATTGTGTCCTTTTAACATTATTAATTCATATCAAATTAATTTTAACTAAATTTTAATGTTTTTAATATACCGCCCCTCAAAGGGTTAAACTTTATATTTCCTGGTTATTCTTTTTCTTCCAAAATATATTTCAATACATGAAGTGGAAGCATTTTCATACAGAATTTAAAGTTATTGATATTAT
>BMAW01030721.1:115721-126356 GCA_019974015.1 Nephila pilipes | reverse complement strand
TTTTTTGACAATAAATTTCAAAGATTTGCAAAAGAGTTCAATCACATTAATCAGCATCATTCATCCAACTCTTCAACCAAACTTTTTATTGAGCTATAAAAAACTTTTAAAGTTTCTTCAAAACGCAGTCTCTTCGTCATCTCATTTTTATCTTAAAGAAATTTGCGTTTTTACTTTATTTGGAATGGCAGCGAAGAAATGTTTAATCTTGAACGAGTAGTTGCTGATGTTCTTGTTTCACCGCAATTAACTTCGGTCTTTTATTCTAAATCGTTTATGTCGTACAGTTTGGAATAAATTACTTCTTGAATAATTGATAATTTTTAAAGCAATTCTTATTTTAAAGTTTAATGTCTTTTGGAAAACAAAACACTTTTTTTTCGGAGTCAATAAGTAGTTCAAAGTGAATTAATATATGGAAAGACAACAGTAATTATAGTTAAAGGGTTAACATTACGTCATTAAATTTTAAAAACATTTTAGCTCATAAGATTAGTTTAACTTGAATCCATCATGTAATTACATCAAAGGAAAGTAATTCCGGAGGTAATAAAATTTAAGGTCTCGCACACAGTTCCTATACTAATTGGTAAATTATTTTCAAAATTATAAAATAGACCATTAAAATAATGCAAAGTGGAAAATAACAGAAGAATTAGCATGATATTCTTTAGCTGCATTATTTCTTTTCTTTTTCAGATATAGGTCTATTTCTCGTTATAAAATTCATTAAACATTCAATTAATATTCATAGTAACTTAGAACTGTTTTTAACATTATAAAATCATATCATGAATAGAAATGAACTCAAATAGAAGTAAAGGAAAACTCCATAAAATTATATAACATCTTTAAGAAATTACTGGGAATGTTTTTAAACGTTTTACTAATTAAGAAAAATTAACTAATAAGAGTTTTCATTTAAATTATGCATTTTTTCATACGTCAAAACAAATCACATACAATTAGTATCCCTATTTAATAGAAAATAAATGCCAAACATAAGAAAAAATCCTTAATTATTATACATCCATATTGATGAGTTTTTAAATTCATAACCTTACTAAATTTATTTGAAGATACGAGTATATTATCCTTACGAATATTACCCATTGCGAGCAACATTATTCTTTACGGATATTATTGTTTAATTTCACCAAAATATATTTTGAAGGATGCTCTTCCAATAAACAAAATGAAATAAAATTGACAATTAGAGCGATTACAAGTATTCAATTATACCTCATTTAATTTGGAGAATAAACTTTTCAATATAATATTTGTTATTATATTAACTCATATTACTGCAAATTTCAGATGGGAAAAATATCAAAAATATTCTAAGGATATTATAATAATAAATATATAAGGAGTTTAAATTCTTTGTGGAATAATTTACTTTAAATCTGAATTACTTTTAATAACTCTTGAAATAACACACTTCAGTAAATAATGTCAAATTTGTAACTCTAAGGGAAAAAAATTATTCTTCGAAGATTTAAGATAAATAAGTCTTCCGTGTTTTCAAAATATATTTCCAGACTTTCGATAAACAAAGTTAGGGAACTAATCATGGACAAATAACTAAAGTCATTTCTTAATATTACATGGTATTTCACTACTAAGCAATCTTTTATTATTCAGAAAAGAATTAACCGTTTAATTTTGTTCTAAAATTAACGATATAACGAAATAGAATATATATATATATATGTAATGATTTAACTTTTAATTCAAATATTACCCTAAATAATAAATTAACTTTCTATTCTATCTCATTCCCTAATACAAAAGTAAAGAGTTCATTCTTATTTCCTGATCCCCTTCCAAAAGTATCCTATAATTTATTACATCACGCGCTCTTGAAAAGGATTAATTCTGCTTAAACTAATTATAAATCTATCAAACACAATCCCTTTTTAATTCCCTATCTACTATATTTCCCTGGAATCCCCTTATTCTTACCACGTGCTTATGACGTTTGATGGGAATTTTCCCTAGTATATAAGCAAAAACGCAACGAAAAACGTTCTCTCTTTCATACTGCGCTTGCTCTTTTTCATACAACTGTTCTGCTCTTCTTACTTAATTGATGTAACCTACTACCTAATGAAAATGGTCTCTATCACAGCTTTAAATAAAAGTGAAAATTCAATACGCCTCGACTGTATTTGATATTATGTTACTTTACAAAAGTCGATAGGAATAATGTTTACATTTAGCCGGTAGGATAAGAGTTCCTCACTGGTGGAAACGTGAGATTTAAATTTTTATAACATGAGAGTGAGACCGTGCCGAACAATTCTACTGGAATTCCGTTTTCCGACGACCAGGAATCATACCGAAACCCCGCATGAAGGCCGCCAGCAGAAATCAACAGCGATGCCAGTCTTTCCTTACGACCATCGATACCGTTGCAATGCCGAGTAAATATCTCCATCAATTTTCAAGGACTTTTTTTTCAATACGTATCTTTTGAGATGTTCCAATATGGCCGACCTATATCATTCGAAACAAACAAAGTGGAATTCTAATTAGGAAGCAGTGCAAGCCCTACCATGTAGGTGAACTTAAAAAGAAAAATATTTATTTCATCTGGGATTGCGTCAGCTAAGTTAAATTTTTAGTGAATTTTCAATGATTTACTAAATTTATAAAAATTAAATTAATTTCTAATTAGTAATTTTTAAAGCACTATTCCTGTAAATTGATTATTGTGATAACATTGCCTGATGTGTAATTGAAATTGGTATTCATTTAAATTTTGATACTTAGTTCTTATGAAATATAAAAAGTTAACATATTTTGGAATTTGATTAAATGTTATAAAAGTGTTTTTTGAAAAATATTACATCATGTGTTGTGTGTATTATCGAAAGTTTGGAATTGTTCTAAAAGTGTCTGGTTTCTAAAAGTTTTTAACTATAGAAAAAAAAATGTGATATTATTATACATAGATGAAATAGCTTTTGAATTTAATTCTAAATGGATTTTTAGGCCACAGTCATATGTAAGAAATAACATTTTATTTTGTGTGTGTAGTAAAACAAAGTTTGTTTATATTTAATATTTCAGAATATTTTTAGTGAAACATTTTTTGAAACCACAAATTGAAATCTTATTATTGCTACAAGGTAAACAAACTAGAAAAATAATGTGTGCTATATAAATGAATATGATTTAAATTTTATAATTTTTGCTTTATTAAGAAAAATATTTGAACAATGTTTAAATAGATCTGTGTGGTGGATATTCTAAAATATTATAAGAAATATCTATGAATTTACATATTTTAGTTTGAATTGAATAATTATTGAGAAATATTTTAGATTTGAATGAAGCATATTGTTGTTAAACATTACTTGAGAAATGATATATATTATATTGATTTGAATGAAGTTGTTGTTGAAATAAGAAATGTTATATACTTTATGAAATGAATATTATATGGTTTTAAAATGAAAACCAACAATGTGTTTTATGTAATGAAAGTAAAAGAAAATTTTTGAGTGTTTAATTATCAATAATACTATTTTAAGTTTAAAAGATGTTTTGTATTTAAAAGAATGTGTGTCTAGTTTAGATGATTTCTATAGATGAAGGTATTAATAAAGGAAGGTGGATAATTAATTTAAATAATGAATAATATGAATAAATAATAAATAAATAGAATAGAATAGCTGTTCCAGTGTGACATGCGAACAAGTGTGGCACAGTTTTGTCAACCACATTTCTTCAGCTAATTTTGAAAAAGGTTTGGTTTAGAAATTGTTGTAGACTAAGACAATGAAAAAGTAATAAATAATACAAACATACTTTTATAACTATTTTTTAAATTTAAGTAATACTTGTAAAACGAATTTTAAAAAAAAAAACTTGCATTTCTATGTCTGTTGATATCCCTGTACCATGTAGAAAACAAAGTTTAGGTTTTTGCATGTTCATTCTTCACCCAGAGATGCATGTGGAAAATTTGTAAACATTGTATTGGATACTGTGTCAGAGTCTTGTCATCAGTGATCAAAATGCAATTGAATTTAAGAATTGTCAAATTAATCTTTTTAAAATATTATACTTATTTTATATTACTTTTGATTTACAAAATGCCACCCACATATCTCTGTTGTATTTGTATTTTTTTTTACAGGTTCAAGAATTTGTTAGATGTTTAAGCACACTACTACACACAACAAATTTATATTTTTAATTAGTATTTAATATTTTGAATATCTTTTAAAATTGTATGTGTTCTAAAAGAATGAAGGGATTCCAAGGCATAAAATTTTTAAATTTTAAAATATGAATTATTTAGGTGTAACTTGTCTTAAACATAACTGTAAATTTTAAATTTGAATTTTTTTTCTTCTTTTGACACCCCTGTAAGATAAAGGTTATGTGTTAGGGCCCAACACACATCCGCGTCTTGCGGAGGGGGGAAAATTGTAATGATTTAACTTTTAATTCAATAATTACCCTAAATAATAAATTAACTTTCTATTCTATCTCATTCCCTAATACAAAAGTAAAGAGTTCATTCTTATTTCCTGATCCCCTTCCAAAAGTATTCTATAATTTATTACATCACGCGCTCTTGAAAAGGATTAAGTCTGCTTAAACTAATTATAAATCTATCAAAAACAATCCCTTTTTAATTCCCTATCTACTATATTTCTCTGGAATCCCCTTATTCTTACCACGTGCTTATGACGTTTGATGGGAATTTTCCCTAGTATATAACCAAAAACTCTTTTTCATACTGCGCTTGCTCTTTTTCATACGATTGTTCTGTTCTTACCAAAATGATGTAACCAAATACTACGTAATGAAAATGGTCTCTCTCTCACAGCTTTAAATAAAAGTAAAAAGTCACTAAGCCTCGACTGTTATTGATAGTATGTTACTTTACATTTAGTCGACAGGAATAATGTTTACATATATATATATATATGTAGCATGTATGTATATGTAATATATATGCACATAGTATATGTATATATGGTATATGTATATATGTATATAGTATACCATGATAATATATATTAATATGATATATATTATATAATATATATACATTTATGTATTTTATATATGTAATAATGAATAATCATATATATATGTATATGTTATGATAATGATATGATATATGTATGTATATGTAAACATATATGTATATGGTATATAGTATGTATGCATGGTGTATATATGTAGTATATATAATAACCAACCAGCATAATGTAACATATGTAACAATATATAATAATAATAACTCATATGTATATATATATATAATATATATGTCTGGGAGTTGGGAGGACTTTCGTTTCAGTAAACTGCTGTTTTTTGTTCGATATGGTTTCCTTGAATTTTTTTTTCTTTTAATGCCTTTTTAACTTGGCACTTTGGCTTTTTTTATTATATAATAAGCCATTTCTTGTTTTTTTTGAGGATGTATCTGTTGTTTATATATGGAATTTGGCATGGATTTTCTTAGAATTATTGAGTACTTTTTCTTCGATTTTTAAAAGTTCATTTCTTAATTTAATTAATAGACTGTTAACTATTTTATATACATATATAATAAATGGAGGTAGTTAGACGTGTAATTCTAAAAATACACTGTTAGTAAAATTCTAAAGCCTATTACCTTTTTTATTAAAAAATAGTAGATGCTATAACATTTTTCCAATTTTTATATTTTTCTTTTCCTGTCCTCCTAATGTGAGTTTTCTGTTTACATTTGTGACCGTTATAATGTTTTGTGGTTTTACTTCATTCATAAATTTTAGTTTTAATTGTTAAAGACTTTTAGTGTTGTCAACTACTTTTATAATTTATCTTTGAGGGATAAGATTTTTTTTATATTCTATATCTTGATAAAAAAGTCATTTACTCATTATTATTATTATTTGCCTATATTATTCCTTAATTTTCTATTTTCTGAATCTTGCTATTTGGTATATATAATTTACACTTTTTTTGTTTTACAATTTTATTAATTTTTCCTCTTTTTTTAATTAAATTGTGTTGTTTCTTTTTTTTATCTTCTTTTATTTCTTATACTTTTATCGCTTCATTATTTTTATGGTCATTTATTATTTTCTATATAAATATATATATATATAGAGAAAGTAAAATAAACAAAAAAAAAAATACAATAACACAGTAATCATTTGTAAATTATTAAGAAAATGTATCATGCATAAAATGATATTAGAATTTATAGTATAGAAAATACAAATATAAGAAAATTTTTAAAATTTATAAATATGAAATATTAAATACAGAAGGAAATAGCTTCTAGCTGGAAACAAATTTTAGATAAATTTAACAAAAAATATAAATTTTAAAATTGAAAGATAATAAAATAAACCAAAAGAAAATGAAATAGTGAAAAAATAATAGATAGAAAATAATTTAAATTCTGTCACAGACTTCAGACTGCTTAAAGCGTGGTTATTACAGAATTAATGACCAAGCTGTCCCACTCAGCATTTTCTCTATAAAATCAGGTAACAATCAAAATTTTTAATTTAAAAGAATAACGATGAATACCAGAAAAGTTAAAATTTAAAAACATATATATAACGTTATATATATATATATATATATATTATGTAACTTTCAAGCAGTAACTATTTCCATTTTTAAAAATATTTCCATTCATTGTGCAAAATAGACACTAGAATAACCCAGAACTTATTCCTTTAATTATTTAACACGAGAGAGAGGCACTTGTAAAGAGACAATTACAACGAGAAAATGGAGAACTCCAGAAGCGTAGCTTCACTGTCGTGGCTACAGTGAAAGAGAAGGGAATTTTTCTTGTTTGGAATTTATATGGAAGGATTTCTTCGGATCACGTGGTATTGGATACAGAATCTTAAAAGATATTTTAGCTATAGACTGAAAGTCGTGAGGATTAGCCTTACAGGTTGGGTCTGTAGAACTTTATCTGAAACTGAACATATTTTAAGAGTGTGGGATTACATAAATTGAAGCTATCTTGGAATGGTATCAGGAAGTAAAAAGATGAAATCCTTTGCTGTGATAGTTAAAAGTATATAAAAAATATGGGACAGAAAATTGTAAAGCCTCATCGATTTAATACGAAAAGACATCTTTTGGGATATTATTGGTAAAATCAGTACGTTTAGACTCATGTGTCTGTTCGTGATTTCCGAAACTGAACGAAAGGAGAAAATATTATCTTTCGGACCAAAAACAAACCCGATGTGGTGAGACAGTCGTATCGTAGTATTCCAGTCGAGAGAAGGCTGTCTTCAATTCCCAAAGAGTGCAACCTTAAATTGATTGTCTTCGCACAAACAGAATAGGCAGTATGCAAATCATGCAAATCGTGTTGCAAAACGCATCAACTCAACCTGTGAGCCCAGGTGCAGAAATTTATTGAACTATGTAAATACGCATGATATAATACCTGTTCACCTGAGATGGCTATAGAAAAGATTGAATATTCTATTATTTTTTTCAAAGGAGCTGTATATTGTATCTCATGGTCATGGAAAATTTTTCTAAAACTAATTTTGTAGATTGTTCTGCTTTATGGTGTTTAAACGCATGGTAAGATCGGGCAAAGTTCTTATTATTTATCATTTTTTGTAAGGGGCATCTTTCTCTGTAAAACAACCAACATTCTTCGCAGTTACAATGTAGATGTAGAGAGCATACTTTTTTACTGGATAATTTCTAATAGACAGAACAACCATTACTGGGCGCTTGAAAATGTGCATGCTCTTCCACGTTTGACATCAGATGTTGGTTTTTGATTAAAGTTTTGCGAAAATTTGCAATACCAGGTTTTTTCCATTGTCTTTTGACTGAGCACGTTAACGGGTGCACAGTATTAGAACATGATATTCGATTTTATTCCAGAACCTTCAGTTGCTTCAACTCTGGATATAATCAACCTGATGGTGCATCTTTGCACAAGACATCGGCAAGTGAAGCGTATGGAGATATTCAAGTAAGTAATCTGGAATGCTGTGGTTTCGAAGAGTGTCCTCCACATTCACCTGATCTGACTCAATGAACTTTCCTGTGTTGATATCTCAAACAGCAGGTTATATATTAGGTATACCTTTTTTTTTTATGTAATGGATATAGACAGGTATACCTCCGCCAATATTGCGGGTCCTTCAACGGCGTATTATAGAGGCTCGTTGTAACCTTCTCACTCTCTATGCTAAAAGCATTGCAACCGGAAGTTCAAACAAGGTTCCAGGTGTATTGTAGCTGATGGAGAGAACAACATTGAAAATAATGATTTCAAGTGATAACAAGTTGTTTTCTCTTTCTAAGATCATTTTGCACGTCAGAGCACAGGAAATCATGAACAAACAAATATGCACCATAAGTCTTTTGTTTCATCGTTAATAAGCCAAGGTTCTTTTTCGTACTAAATCGATGTTGTTCTGCAACATTCTAATACGTGTGTTTCTTTTCTCTCATTCTGTTTCGTGAAATAAGCACTAGCTCCACAATTTTTCACCGGGGGCGCCGATAAAGATTTCATCTAGTAAAGCATAGCTACTTAACAATACCTAGACACCGCTTTTATTGACTATAACTGCCGTCGTTCTGAAAGAAGGCAGAATAATACTAAAAAGCCAAGCATTCGACATTAAAAAACATTTAATTAAGACTTTACAAACAAAATATTAATAAACATTCTCGTAGAATGATGTTCAATTATCGTCTACGTTGCGGATTCTGCGTTCCTTACCTGTTCCTCAAAAGCTCAATTTTCTCTCTTCACGCCATTTCGTTTCCTGTGTGAAGCAGCAGCACCGCCCTCTTCAATATTGCAATATCAGCGGTATATTAAAATTCTGTAACATCGACCATCAGCCAGACAAAAAATTACTCTCACAAATTTATTTCCAATTATAGGAATTTTCAAGATTTAAATATCCACAAGGGGCAAAATCAACCTAAAGCATGGAAAAACAATACTGAATAAAAATTAATAGCACAATGTAAGACACAATAATTAAATATATATCATCCATCATTTTAAAGTACCATTATCTTTGAATTATCCTTGCCTGAAGCATCATCGTTTTAGGTCTTATTTTTGTGTGCCATTGGCTCACTTTTCTCTTTTAGCTATCGTCTTCAAAAACACATAAAAATAGTCATATTATTTCGGGGGGGGGGGATAACCTTAGATAAGGAAAAGATGACAAATCGGTTGAAGAAGTCATAATCAGTAAGTAAAGTCTAATAAATGAAGTGGTGTAATATTTTTACTTTACTCTCACCATCTTTTTGTAAGCTCCACACAAATGTTTATAATGTTCAGTCTTCGTATTCTTTTTTTCGAAACTTCATAAATGTTATTAACTTTTAATTTTAATACTTTTTTGTGTGTATTGTCCTAAATATGTCAGTTTAAACTTAAGATGATAAAACTGGATACGTTCATAGAAATAAATTACCTTTTTTTTTTGGCAATGGGGCGTGAACTTTGGATATTTTTTAGCATTTTTCGCCATTTTACGAAGCTTGCAATTATCTTGGAATTAGGTTTCATATTTTTACAATTTAACCTTGCGTTTTACATTCAGCTTGTTTTTATCGTATCCTTTTTTGTTGTAATTAGATGATGGTGTATATTTTCTTTAGAAAAATATTCTTCAAATTCTTTCGTTGTAAAGGTAGTACCATGATTGGAAATCCTTCTTAATGGACTTCCAAATGCAGTTTTCCTTTGCTCTAATTAAAATATAATAACTTCAGCTGATGGAATTGTCATCTTCGTGGGATATAACCAGATGAGGTTGTAAATAATCTCCAAAATATATTTATAGGCAACCCATAGTCCTCGATTCAAATATGTACTCTTATGAATGAAGGTATAAGTAGTATTTTTAAATGAAGGTATAAGTAATATTAATTATATGAAGGTATAAGTAATATTAATTATATGAAGGTATAAGTAGTATTTTTTGCTTGATAAGTCATCTAGAATAAATTTTATTTAGAAAACATCAGCCTTTTGGTTATAAAATTTTTAAAATGATGTTTAAAGGGACAAAGGTTATTCCTTTGGAAATCTAGATAGATCCTCATAAGAATCAGACAACCCAATTTATAAAATAGGATTAAATTGCAAAACTTCATTGAATTTATCAACTCCAATAGGCAATAAAATACATAATCTATCATTAGAAACTGATAAAATCTGCTGCATTGAATTCAATCCTTTTCATCCAAATAGATTTAAAAACATTCTCATTGATGTTCCACAGCTGCTTTAATTTCTGTATTTCTTTGCCAATACTTTAATGATTTCTTATCCTCTTGGTATTAGCTGACAGCGGGTCATGGTCGCTGGCTAAGAACGAGCAGTTTTCGTCAGTCACTTTGATACCACTAAAACCCACCGAAATGCACGTTAATCTAAGTCAACTTCTGAAGTTTGCGCATGTTAAATCAAACTTCCACACCTGGCTAACAGGAGGTCCTAAATTTCCTCGTTGGCATGATGTAGTAGTTTGGAGAGGGAAGTATTAGCTCAGGTGTCATCCTGGTCACTTGACCGAGGTTCAAAATTATGAGCTCGGCCATCAGTAGCCCTCGTTTTTTGTTTACAGCACGACGTAATAAACAATC
>BMAW01030721.1:82924-115696 GCA_019974015.1 Nephila pilipes | reverse complement strand
ATATATATATATATATATATATATATATATATATATATATATATATTCTAGTAGTTATTTTGGAATCTTCTTTTCAAAATCGTCATTATGTTAAATATATTTTTATGTTGAGTGTAGGTTTATTTTTAGCATTACAAAGATGTTTATTTTAAACATATAATTCGTAGATATTTATGCTAAATATATTTCGAATACTTGTTTACGTTAAACGTACAATACCTATTTTATTATGTGAAACATATATTCCTTATAGGTTTATGTAGAATATTTTATAATGCTATATTAATAATTAACATTAAGTTAAAATAGTTTTTAAAACGTTTCTGATGTACTTGTATATATATATATATATATATATATATATATAAACTATGATTAGAATAAAAAAATAAAATAAAATATGATTAGAATATCTAACATCCTAAAGAACCAAATAAGCAACCCGGCTGATTTAAGAATAAGCAATATCATGATAAGCTGAAATCCGCTTATCAAACAAAATTTTATTTTAAATTTTGAGCCAGTGAGTTAATTTAACCATTATTTTATTATAAATTACAATAATCTTTTGTGGGTACTCATAGTTCGAATGAGTTTTTTTTCCTATCATATAAAAAGTTAACTTCCTCTTATACCATTTATTGTGTCTTAAGATCCAAAATTCATTGTCAATAGCATTTTGTCTTACTGTCTCGATTAGAATTAATTTTTTTGCATAGAGTTATATATATATATATATATATATATAACAAAATAATAGGAACTCCTACGAAAAAATGAAATTCTTTATTAGTAAGGGGTTGGGACATCTATGACGCCTGAATGACATCTTGTATTCGACATGCAATTGACAAATATAGGTCCTGAACAAAGTGCATCGGAATTCGTACCAATTCTTAGTATTGGGCCGTTTCGAGTTCAGGTAGTGTGCGTGGAGGAGGAAACCGAGCATAATTTTTTTCTCTAAAATACCCCACAAACACTCAATGATGTTCAAATCAGGTGACTGACGGCACCACGTTAGATGTTTCACATCGCATGCACAAGTAACCATGTTTGAACACAGCAAGAAATGTGATGAAGGGCCTTGTCATCTTGGAACACAGGACTTCCTCCTATAAGAGAGTCTGAAGCATAGGGTGAAGATGATGTGCGAAAATGCTTCGATTATGGTCGCCTGTGATAACCCCTTTCAAGACCACGAGAGGTCCCATTCCACGGGAAGATACTGCGCTGCACACTATGTTTTACGGTTGGAACCAGGCAGTCAACATGAAATGCTTCTGACTGTGTTCGTCAGACGAATACACGTACGTGGTCTTGAATAATGTCAATGATGATTCATTAGACCAGAAAAATTGTTCACATTGCAGTTGTGTCCAGCTTAGGTTGTCTCGTCACCACTGTAGTCTCTTCTTACCATTCCGAGCAGAAACTAAGGGTTTTGGAATAGCTATTCTGCCATGAATGATTGCAGCATGCAGCTCCGGTTGATTAGTTTCATGAAATCGGGTTTCTGAAGGTGGATATTCATATCGGACGTTAACTGCGGTAGTGTAGTCTTGCGTTTTCGGACCACTATCCCCTTCAACACCCGTCTCTTACGGTCCTAAGACTTCGTTTTTCACCCACTGTTGTGCTTCGCAGAAGACATCTTAACCAGGCTTGTGTATGGCTGCCATAACCCTTGACAAAGTGGTCCTTGAAACACCCACAAGGTTGGCTGTTCAGGACACGGACGCTTCAACAAGTCGAGCTCATATTGTTATGACTCTTTTCACGTCGGAGAGGTCGGAAATAATCGCGCTTTGCTAGGAATGGAATTTTCTCATGCAACTTTCACACTGCCAAATAATTCTCTGATATATTCTCATATGCCACTAGGTAGCATACTGTGGCGATATGTGACGGCCGTTTATTGGACTGCCGAAGTACTACTCAGTTTTAAATGAGTTTTCCTATTATTTTGTCCTAGACCTATATGTATAAACACACTCTTAAAAATATATTTCTTCAATATATTTTTATGTGAAAGAGATGCTTCTATATCGAAATAGAGTTAAATGCATAAGGAAATTTCATAATACGTTAGCAAAAAAAATATTTCATTTTATTGTTTTTCGTAGTACAAAGTGATCAATTGTTTCTTACGTTCTTCGTATGATGTCTCTAATGAAATAAATTATTTATCTAAATCAATAAATCAGTAAAAAATTTATTTCAAGTTTTAAAAAATCATGCTTATAAGTGAAAACATTTCCCTATTTTTTTCTCTGATTTCTTCCATATAAAAGCATGTTCTCCCTTTAAATAATTGAACAATCATAAAACCTCAGGATTTGATTGATATTTGATGTAATCTTATTTCTAAATTTTATTCCCAAGCTTTCAACAAAAATTGTATCGCAAACGTATAAACCAATAAGAATGAAAATTACTTTATGAAAACAGATCGAAATGTGTTATTGTATGAAAAAAATAATTTATTTCATCACTCTAGAAGATTTTTCTTTTCGTTTTTTCGAATGATACATCGAAAGGCTTACATGAAACTTTCTAAAACTTTCTTTGACTAGAAAGCACAAAAATAACGCTGGTATGAGTGTAAACATAGGTAGAAATTCTTCATAGAAAGTGCAGAAGCGTATAGACCTCACGATTCTAAAAAAAATCACTTTATCCCTATCATAGGGAGAAAGGATGCGGATTTATTTTCCACTTGAAAGAAAATCTACTTCTGTATATGCCGAAAGCCCAGAGATGACACCGATATTATTCTTTCGTGCAAGTCTGTGTTTGTCCATCTGAAGAATTGAAATAAGAGTAGATTTGATTCTGCACTTATTTTTCCATTTTGAAGAAAATAACTTCCCTACTTCTTTCGATATATTGTGGTATGGCCTAGTAATCTCATTTTCGAGGAGTATTACTTTTTAAAAAACATATTATGAGGAGAATAGCATTTCCTTATTTATTAAAAAGAGAATGTTTTAAAAAGCAATATTCAGCTGAACATGCAAACAATAAAAAATGGCTGAAATGTTCAATATGCATCCTTTATATGTCATGTCTTTTTTTTTTTTTGGCATGATAAACATGTTTTTAAACACAAAAAGAATAATTTACTAATTTGTTAAAATTACGGTGTAAAATGTTTAGTTTTGGCCTTTACATACAAAGAATCAGAAAAAACAAATGAATCAAAATGAAGTTTTTAAATATTATTGGAATACCTATTTCTTGTTCTTAATAATTGTTTTTTTTTCTTTCAAAATATGTGTATTTGTTAGTAATTAATCACGGTATGAACATTTAAACATTAGCTTTTCAAAATATATTTGATAAAAGCCAGAAAAATATTGTTATACACATCATGGAATGTATGTTTAAGAATTCAGAGCTATCTTATACACCTCAAAAATGATTCGTGATAGAATTACTAGCAAGTTATTGTTTTTCTGTTTATTTTTTTACTCGTAACGGCTTAATCTATGCATTTGAAATTTCAATAGTTACATTTAAAAGTTAATGTTATCCTCCCAAAGGGCTATTATTTTAGTTAAAACAAAAACGTCGCGTACCTGACCACTTCTTAAAAATTTATCTTGTTTTGCGTATATCTTTTATGTCTGCTTTCACCAGTAACGGACGTAAATTTGAAAATCATGTCATGATAAATATCTCTTGAATTTCTTATTTGATTGAAATAATATATATATATATATGTATATATATATAAGATAAAGCAAATAATTTATCATTAAAATACACAAAAGGAAGAGAACAATTAAAAACCAAAATCAACAAAAGAACAAAAACATTTATGGAACTAAGTAAAAAAGTTTAAACTGAATCAAATATGAAACTAAGAGATGAATAAAATTTGAGTCAAATTTGAAATTTATTAGAACCATATATATATATATATATATATATATATATAGTATCTAATAACTGCTTTCACCACTAAGGAACTCAATTTTCAAAAATATGTCGTTATAAATTTCCCCCAATTTTTTTCATTGGATTGAAATGAAACAAATTTAAAAATTAAGTATTTCACTTATCGATTTATGTATTACCTTAAATCCTATGTAAACTGGAATCAGGATATGACTGAAAATAAATAACAATATTTAGAATTTTATGGCATCTCTGAGGCAACCACATTTTTTTAGCAAATCAAGAGGCTATTGTTTGTAGTTGGATCATTTTGAGCGTTCCAGATCACTTTTCAATTTTTTTATCGTTTGCTTCAATTTTAACAACACTTAGTTTAAATATATTCAATATTAGTAATTATTTATGGTTTGCTTTAATTTTAATTACACGTAGGTGGTACAATATTCAATTTAATAATTTATCGCTTGCTTTAATTTTAATTACATTTAGTTTAAATGTATTCAGTTTATTAATTTATTGTTTCCTTTAATTTTACTATCGGAAAAGTTTTCTATTGTCCCTTTCTCGACATTTAATCTGTGACTTTAATTCTTATATTTAATTTATTAATAATTATAAAAAAAATGCACCTTGGATGGCTAAATCTGTTCTTTGCAAGACTTTCCATGGTACATTTTAAATTCTTCTATTTATTTTGCTTTTATTTTATTTTAGATATTTATTCTCAAATTAGTCTTACTATGTGACAAATCATTAGACTCATAAAATAAATTATAAACAAGTATATTTTTATATTCCCTTTATCCATTTTTAAATTTTAACTTCAAACAACTTGGCATAACGTATGAGAAATATTAGATTACTTTTAAAATATAGAGAAGTGGGAAAAAAATTAGCTTTTCCACTCACTTGGCAGATTTTAAAAGTGTGTTCTCGACAACTTTCCTTATTGCCGCAGTTGGATTCCTACATTGTCATTCTGCGTTTCTTAGATGATCAAAAAGTGCAAATTCTACGTTTGTCACTCCCTCTCTAGAAGGCAAACCTGAATTCATTTCCCCATATTTTGTGAAAAGCGTTTCAGAATGTTGGGAGTGTTTTCATGCATCTTTTAAGTAATGGAAATGTTTAGATCATCTTGTGTTTGGTAATCATTTTCATAAACTTTGTTTCTTTTAAGTATATCTTCAAAAAATTGTCAAAGAATGAAAAGATCACTGAAAACGGGGATCTTGGTTCAAATATAATTTTTTTATGAGCACTCTGTATCAACGCGAAAGCTAATATTAATAGACCTCGTAAATTTGAGGCCTTACCCAAGTAACTAGCATGACACCGGAGCTGATATCTCCCTCTCCAAACTTCCACTCCAAACACATGGGGAAATGTGGAGCTTCTATAGACTTCACGTGCATAAGCTTCCCAACTCGATGAATCCTTAGTTCAGGACTCGTACCCGTGAATCGTCAGTCACAAGTTCCCAACCATGACCACTAAGCTACTGCGGCCCTTAGTTTAAAAGAAAATCCCGGTGTAGCATTGCATATGGGAAATGAAGCCATATACAAGTTTCAAGAATTTTTTTTACTGACGATTTACTCAACTCAAGAAGTATTTGACTTCTTTATTCCATGGTTTCAATATGTCCTCACATTTTCTGAGGGTGTATTTAAAGTACAAAGTGTATGGAAATAATCCCTAAGCTATAGCTAAGAAATATCTGAAGTCACTCCCTGCTTCTTGAAACGAGTTTCTCAAAATTTGCTCAAATGAGTTCCTCTTGCCTTCCAGAAAGTAGCAATATTTTGAATATTGGTTCTTAAGATGAGTTCAGATTTTATTTTTCTGTATTACTCAATATACGTTTCGTGCTTTTTACCAATTGTTAAAAAATAATTGTTTCAAAGGTTGTTGATGATGAATTTACGAACTTTCAACTGGGGAACTTTTAGGACACCCAGCACTTGGAATAATTCTTATGAAGGGATATTTATTTCGCATCAAAATACTGTCTGAATTAAACGGGGAAAGAAAAATAAAGCTTTATTTTTTTTCCTCATTTTCTTTCCTCAAAATCCTTTGCAATAACGTTTCTAAAACTTTTATTAAATCCAAGTAAATGCCATCGTTATTCTTGCGTGGTGTTCTTGTGAGAAATGTTGCTGGGGAATCAGCAACATTGCTCACAAATTTAAACAGGAAAATTGTGTTTTACTCTCATTTTACCTGTCATCCCAACTCCACCAAAAAAGGTTATTTCTAAAGAAAGTAATGTCTTACGAGTAAAGCATTTACTTCTACTACTGCAAGATGAAAGTGAAACGAAGCAAAACATTTCATTAGTTTGGTTGGTATTTTTTTTTTTGAAAAAAAAAGAAGTATTGTTATTTATTTAATATTACCTCATTCCTTTTCTTCCTATTGTAAAAAAATATGGATTGGGAGAAAATATTGAATGCATAACTATGAATATTAATTTATTGTCACAGAGTTTATTTTAAATGTTTACGTTTTTGTAAGATCCTGCTTGTAAGTAAGCATTTACTCACAAAAGAAAAATGTTTAATGTTAGAATCAACATATTGCCTTACTTATATATTCCCTAGTAGTCGACTAAACAATTACTATTGAATTTTAAGAACATTAGAATAAATTGAATTAGATAAGAAAAAGTAATCTAAATACCTCTTAAGAGTGGTACTTATTAGAATACGTAATTTTTGGTACTTCGTTGTCAGAGAAATCATTTAACACAATTGCTTATAACTCGCGATTTAACGGGATTAATTCTATGTGTTATGCATCATTCAATACATCATTTTATCAGTTTTGCAAAGCTTTATAACATATTGTTATCTATTTACGGGAAAAGGAAAACGCTAGTTTTATTGCTTAGGTTTCCGAAAGCTTCTGAATATGAGTATGCAATTGTTGGCATAACAATTGACGCAATTCGCGATCGATCGAGGTAAACACAATTTGTTATATTCCATTCAATATATCGGTGTCTCAACTTTGCAATGCTTTATAACATGTCACCATCTATTGACGAAAAAAAAGGACAAACTAAGAGAATCAGTTGCTCGGTTAGTCTCATATACAGGAATGTAATAATAGACTTGAAATGTGTGTTAGGCTTCCATCCGACTGCTAAAATCAGTTAGTGTTACTCAATTCCTTAATCAATACCCATCCATAGAGCAGCAAACGTTCCTTAAATTTGCAGAATGTGCAAAGGGCTTGTGTAGGATCTTAAACATGTGTAATAGAACTAAATTTACAAGATGTAATATTGTGGTTGATGTCCTAATCCATGTTAAATGTAAGACGTTAGCTTAAAGGATTTTATAGGTTACGCGATTTAGAGGTCCATATCTCGGAAGGATTTTTTTTTCAAAAGTGAATTTCACCATTGTACACGCCACTAGATGGCGCTTTCTGGAGTCGAAAGGGAGAGAGTGAGAACGCTGCAATGAGGAGTAGGACGGAACGTATTCCGCCAATAGTTCTATATGCTTCTTTCACGTGTATATATGCCTCTTCAACCATTTTGTCAAAAATACTGATAATTACTTATAGATAATAAAAGCCTTTTAATATGTCAATTATTGAAGTATTTTACATTATATGAAAAACATTTGAAAAGTTCAGACAGAGGTGTTTGAGTCGGGTCGGACGCTCGAGTCCTTGTTCCACTAAAGATTCATCGTGAAATGAAGCAAATGCAGTGAAATATGTCAATTATTGATGCCATCACGTTAGTGTCGAATTTAACTGAATAATAAACCAGCTTAAGTGTCGTCCAAGTACTTGACAGAATCGTATAATTAGGATACCCGTCGATAAAAGCCTCTAAGTGTTACGTTAATAAATAATCAATCAATCAATCAAATAAAAACTCATGCAATTATTCATGTGCATAAAAAATAATTCTTATAGAGACTTGTGAAGTATGTACATAATTTTCATCGATCACTTTTTTCCCCTTTTTCAAATTAATTAAATACTACAAAGAGATTATTTTATTTAATTTTAATAAACAACATCATAGCATGGAAATGCGCTGCTCCGGAATTTTTAATAAATTGCATCATTATTTTCTAAAGTAAGAAGACAATGCATATAATTCAGATTTCGACAACATTTTAAAACTGATTCCAAAAAAGGCTATTTCCTTCAATAAATGTCATTTTTTACTCTAATTTACCCCTTAATAAGAATCTTTAAAATATTCTTTGCAAAAGTATCTCGTCTATGTTACTTTTCTTCCGTAAAGAAATTGACTTTTGCTTTTGTTATGTATATTGACGGATAAATGTTTTATCTTCAAAAAGTAGTTTCGGATGTTTTTGTTCCCAAAGTAATTAATTCTGCAGTAGTTTCTCGGTAACAGCATGGCTTTGCTGGAAACGTTATTGCTTTTTCGATAATTGTAACGTTTCCCTAGATTTACCTAATTCTCTGAATTGCATGATGAGTCTATAGAAATCTATAAAAAAATTAGGGTTAAGAGCAGATATTATGTTTCCTTCTCCACGTGGTTTTAAAGTGCGTATTTTAATTGCAATCATTTGTTTGAACAGAATTTTTGTAAGCATATTATTAATTTAAGAATCTAATTAAGAAATTAATTTAAGTTTGAAGATAAGCATGATGCAGTTTTTTTTAAAAAGAAAAAAACATTTACAATTATAAACATTTCTGAGATTAGAATGAATGCAATTGGATATTGGGAAAGTAAAGTGAAGTGAGTTAAATACTTTTCAATTTAACTTTTTTATTTCGCTTTTAAATAAATATAGATTACTATTGTCTTCGCATACCTACCTCGAATTCTTGTATAAATTAGTAAAGTAGTAAATAGTTATCATCTTAATTCTTATCACAATAATTTATCATTTTGTAATAATGAACAAAATCATAAAGTAGAATGGATAAAAATTAAATGAATAATTTTTAATATCTATAAATATGAAATAAATCATTGAATAAAAGTAAAAAGAGAAAACAATAAATAAAATATTTAATATTCTCAGCTAAACACCTCTTTTGTTTGTGAAGTTAAAATTTCATTGTAAACAATTTCAATTACTTTCATGTTAGTGTATATATTCAAACTTAGTTTATTATGCAAAATTTTTAGCCCAGGATGAATATTCTCGGAAGCAGAATGAAAGCTGCTTAACAACACTTGAAAAGTTTACCTTTAAATGATGCAGAACTTTCTTGGTTATGTAGATCCTCCTTAATTATGCTTGCTTTTAAAATGAAGATGATCACGTGTTCAAGAAGTTCATGAGACCGTGGGAGAAACGCAGTAGTTGAACGGAGCAGAAATATGTCCTTCCTCGCATTAATTACCATTAATGTAAGATTTTGAGCAATTACCTAATGTTGCATTAACAAATTTTACGTACACTTGTCAAAAGAAAATATTTTACCCTAAACTGAGTTTCACAATTCTCATCGCCTCTAGACAAAATTAATATTTTATACTGTACTTTAATTAGTTCGTTCACTTAATTAGCACAGGTTTCTTTTAAATTCTCAAAATAATGTTTTTCCGTTATATGCAATAATTTTTTCATGTATATAATTTCCTACCTTAAAACTACTTGAAATTCAAATTTCATAAATTTCAAAGTCAATTTGCTAATAATAAATGAGCGTCAACTAATATCAGGTAAAGGTAAAATAATATTAAATAAAGGTCAATTAATAATAAATAAAGGTCAATTAATAATAAATGAGCGTATCGAACACTTGACTATGAAAAGTTTTCCTCCCAAAATCTGTTTTAAATCTTATTTAACAAAAGTTATATAGATAGTTTTTAATAACATTTCGGTTTTGGTTATTTCAGCTTTCGTTTTCTTAGTTTTTATAAAGTTTTTTTGGGAATGTATTGTACTTTTTTCTTCTTTTTTAATGCCTTTGTAATGTTTTTGAGTTAGGTTTTAGAATATTTTCTCTTGTATTTTTGGTTTTGTAACATTTTATTAATAATATATTTTGTTCATGAGAATAATTTGGAATTTGGCCAATAATTCTAGACTAACCTAGTTTAACAGTATAAAGAAATTTAATATATATTCTATTAATTAGAAATTACAGCCAAACTTAATAGAGTGTTTCCCCCTCCCCCGCAAAAAAAAGGAGATATCAAGAAAACAATATTAAGAAAAATAAAAACTCAAAGTAATGCTACTCATTACAATAGGCAATAATGGATCAAGAAAACTACACAGCTTCCGTAATTACATTATTATTAATGTTCTATATTAAGAATAATCAAACTTCTGTAAACGAGCAGAAATTTAAGATTAGAAAACGGAAGCAGAGACGTTGAAACCAAAGTAAGTAAACATAAACTTAAAAATAATTCATGGTCATTAATAATGCTTAAAAAACCTTTTTTAGATTAAAAAAAATTATAATGCTTACCTTAACAAGAAATTTTGTGCAAAACTAATTTCAATATGCAACGATATGTTTTCATAATCGCATAACACTCCTGATTGACTGTGCGAAATTAAAGATTTTTACTAATCAATACTAATTCTACCAAACTTACGTTATTTAAAAACACATACTAATTTTGTTCATATACAATACGAATTGCAAAGGTTAAAATATGTGATTAATTTTTCAAGACATTTGGCAGTAAAATTTTGAATGCGTGGAAATTAAGATGAAAAGTATATCTGCTAAAAAAGCAAAGATAATTCTTTCAAATATTTTTCTCTTATGACGCATAAAATATTTAAAATAATCGATAACTTTTACTATATTCGTAAGAATTTCAGCAAATATAATTTTTTTGCCTCTTTTTTCTGATATTAATTTACAAGTGTTGTGTTTTTGATTTTCATAAAAATATGTCTTTTAGTTATAAAATTATATGTATGTTTCTCAAGAATAGTTTTTGTACTTAATTTGAGTACTTTTGTATTAATGTGAAGAGAAACGTATTGGACTCATAAAAATACATGCAAATCTATATGAATTTCTGATATGTATTTGTTCATGGAAATCGATACAAATAGCTAGATTAATATAAAATTGCTTTTAGAAATGAATTGTTTTTCTTGAAGAATTTCTTAAACATTCCATTTTAAAAGGGGAACGGGACATTTCAGAATAAGAGACTAAAAATTTTATTCACGTATTAAATATTTTTCTTTGCAATTCAATTTAAAGGTAACATAAATAAGATACATACTTAGTAAAATGGAAATGAAGGCCTAGACTTGCACTTACAAACGTCTAACTAAAATGAAATTTTGCACACACGTACAATTCACGTAATGCTTTTCTCAGTCTGAAATTTCCAGACTAGGTGGAAAAAATACATAACAGTAAAAGACAGTTTAAATCAAGCTTATATTTCAAGATGGAATTAAATGTAAAAATAGTTTTTTAAATGAACTATAATATATAATTGCTAAAAGAGTTCGAGGTGTTATAATATTTTTTTTTTTAATCTTACATATATAAGTATCAATGATACATAATTTTAGAAGTTTTTTTCCTAGGTATCAAAGTTGAGGGCCTTAAGTACATATAAATTATATTTTATTTTAGATTTAAATATTATTTTCAAGCCTTTTAGTCAATTTTTAAATAAAATATTGATTTAAAAGTAGTTTTAATTAGATTTATTATACACATGCATAATTATTTAATAGAAAGGGAAAAATACATTTTTCTTTTGTGAGATATATTCAAGGTTTCGTGGTCAATGAAATTAGCTTCGCTTTCAAAACTTTTGAGTTGGTTAAATTTTAAGGCTCCCGTCTACCGCCATTTTGGATTTCGTGTACGTAATGTGAATCCTATGGAGTTTCGACTTTAATTCTCACTCCTCTACTATTTGATTTATTTGAATGAAATAATGTGCATCTGAAAGAGCAAAAGATAATGAATTCTGCTATGGAATTACTTTTTCTTCGATTCTTAAAAATGTTTTTACCTTTATTTAAATGATTCGTTTGAGAGCTTTCCTGTCTTTAAAGATATTTTTAAATATTTTTAAAAATTGGAAGAAAAATTAATTCTAAAGCAGTATTCATTATTTTTTCCTCTTTCAAATGCTTTTTATTTCATTCAAATACATTAAATAGTAAACATATGAGAATTAAAGTCGCAATTCCATAGGATTAACATTAAGCTGACGAAATCAAAATGGCGGGTAGAATTATATTGATTTTGTTTTCTTGTACGTATAATTGTAAATGATTAATTATATTATTTTTAGCTACTGGAATATCGGATTTGGGTATAACAAATACTAACTGTCATGCAAGAGATTTAGAAAAAATCAATTTACAAGAAAAAGCGATCGTCTATCAATGATTGATTGATAAAACCATACATTTACATTTATTTAAATATGTTAAGTGCTCTTTCATTAAACTATTTTTAGAATTTTTGTTACACCTACAACTGACGTACATTATTTAAAAATCGTATATATGACGAGAAATATTTTCACCAATTTATTTTAAGGCGTTACTAGAAACTTAATCGCATATATTCATTACGTAGAAAATTCATACAGGAGTTGCAACTTATATAATCGCTGAGTTTATATTAACATTATAAATCGTGCTTCACTTCGTCTACAGTTTAGTAATAGTATAAACCGAGTATAAACGAAGCTAATAGCTACGTTGCACGCTTACTAGCCACCCAAGGGGCTATTGTTTTAGTTAATCAAAACATTTCGTGCCTGACCACTTTTCAAAAATTTATCTTGTTTTTGCGCATATATTTTATGTCTGCTTTCACCAATAAAGAGCTTAATTTTCAAAAATATGTCACAATAACTTTCTCCTGATTTTTTTTTTTTAATTGGATAGAAATAAGAGATATGTAGTTGTAGTTTTTGTCTGACACCTACTTTCACCACTAATGAGCTCAATTTTCAAAAATATGTCGTAATAAATTTCCCTCAATTTTTTATTATATTGAAGTAAAACGAATAACAAAATTAAGTATTTTATTAACTGATCAATTATTTATTACCTTAAATGATATGTAAACTAGTTTCAAGGTATGACTGAAAGTACATAACATTATTCAAAATGTTCAGAAAGCTCTAAGGTAGCCAGTTTTGAGCCACCCAAGGGGCTATTGTTTTACGATGATCACTTTTGGCGTACTAGATCACTTTTCAATTTTTTATCCTTTGTTTCAATTTGAATTGCATTTAGCTTAAATATATTCAATTTAATAATTTATCGTTTGGTTCAATTTGAATTGCATTTAGCTTAAATATATTCAATTTAATAATTTATCGTTTGGTTCAATTTTAATTATATGAAGCTGATATGATATAAAATTTAATAATTTGTCGTTTACTTCAGTTTTGATTACATTTTGTTTAAATTTATTCAATTTAATTATTTATCGTTTCCTTTAATTTTAATATCGAAAAAGTTTACTATTATCCATTTCTTGATATTTTATTGTTTACTTTAATTCTTATATTCAATTGAATAATTTAATAATAATTATAAAAAAAAAGGGTACCTTGGGTGGTTAAATCTGTTCTTTGCAAGACTTTGCATAGAATTTCTTAAATTTTCTTACTGTGTTCTTAACCTAATTTACAAGAAACGAAATTACGAATCTAGTGTTAACGAACAGTATCTACATCATAAAAATTTTAAACTTGATATTTGAAAACCTTAAATACCACTAAGCAATTTTTAATTTTTAAGCTTGTGCAATCACTAACGGCATTGATGATCAGCAGTAAATATGTTTGACCAGGGTCGTAAGGATTAAATAAAGCATCAGTAAATAAGCATCAGTAAATATGGTTTCGAAAAGTAGGTCATGCATAGAAAAAAAAAAAAAAAATTAGCGTCAAACGACAACCTGTGGTTTACTTCTAGCAACGAAATCTATAACGAATTTTTCACAATTATAAAACATTGTCTTCCCTATTGAATCAAATTATTTTTCTTTTGACAGAAAAGGTGGT
The DNA here is from genome assembly GCA_019974015.1 of Nephila pilipes. Taxonomy (NCBI): domain Eukaryota; kingdom Metazoa; phylum Arthropoda; class Arachnida; order Araneae; family Nephilidae; genus Nephila; species Nephila pilipes. The sequence continues at coordinate 101,802 of BMAW01030721.1, read as the reverse complement.
TTTAATATATACTAATATATTTTGTTATATCAGTTTTGAGAGAAAAAAAATGCATTTTAAATTTTTTATCAAAATTAATCATTGAACTTTTATAAGTTGAGGAACAGAATGTCAAAATTAAAAGAAAGTGTTATCTTTTATCACTAAAAAGTTATTTAAATTAGGCATTTCAAACAAATACGGAAATATTGACTTCATATTATTCATTCCTTTTACTTATTTTATTCATTTCTTTAGCTTACAGCGGTTCTCGTCAACAACAATGTCAGAATTTTTAAGGCCTTACTCAATCAACCCGATGAGATATCTTTTCGGCTTTGTTGGTAGGACCGTCAACTTCGGACCCACTTGTCCAGGCTTCGAAACAACGCTGCCGCATGAAGGTCATCAACTCTCCCCCCACCCACGGAGTCGGAAAAGCACTCACGGCAGAAAGCTATGCCAAAAACGAAGTGAATTTCGAACAAGTCGGCATACGTGAAAATTGCTTGCCGCAATGAGGAACACGCATGTGATGGTTATAAGAAGTAGCGTACAGCTCCAACTATCATACTTTACTATGTGATTATGATTCATATCGATGACCTTTACTTATCCTCCAAGTTTGTGGGTGGAGTTCCGTGAAATAATGTATATTTGGAAACTGAAATAAAATTTCAAAAGTAAAAACTAATTCTAATTAGATTTCTTTGAAAATGAAAAAAAAGTGTTGTTATTTTCCCTATTGATAAACAAAATTCTTTTTAAAAAAAAGTTCTTATATTTCTTTTCTAATATGTATATCCTAATACACACATACTAAATTTTAGAATATCTTTTTTTATTGTTTTTATAAATATTCTTAATAATTATGTTTCCAAAATTCAATTTATTTGTTGCGTGAGAATCTTTTCAAATTTTCAATGGATTTTAATACAATGGGTAAAGAAAATTACTTGTTAAAAATTTATGTAACACACACTGAATACAGAATTATTTCTTACGGTTATCAAAATACCTTTCTTTCCCATTACTTCGTTCACTAAATTAAATAAGTGACAGAAGAAAACATATTTTTTATTAGACATTAGAAATTTAAATGCTGTAAAACTTCAAATTTTGCTTAGTAGCACAATATTTGAATTACTCTATACGCCATGTTATGTGTTGGAATTTCAAAACAAGAACATTTAGTTAACGCTTTTTAAAGAAATGAAATATAATAGAGGTACTTGTTAGTCTGCAGTACAGAAAAACGGGTTCTTAATTAATAGATTGTCCTTGTTGTTCATGTCCGAAACGACGAATGGACATTAGACGTTGACGCACTTCAGGTATGTCAAAGACCTTACCTAGGACGTAGTTTATCGGAAATATATAACGTTGATAAAGTTTAATTAAGCTAACAAATATATCAAAAATATTTTATATTACATTTACGAAATATTTAGTATGTTTCCATGGTATTTTCATTTTGTTACGTGTATTGTCTGGCTACGGTTGGCAATGAGACTTATTGCTTAGCGTAGATCTCTTGCATAAAAAAAGAGGTTGGTGTCTGTCAAGATACGTTATTAGAGTACTTGATGCAGTCCTCTTGCACAAAATAAAGTGTGTCACCTGTAAAGAGATTGGCTTAGCCATCAGTAGAGAAAGTGTCCTGTAAAAACAGAACTGATTTAAAATCACCGCAACGCATTTACTTAAGAAACCTTCCAAGGAGAATGTTTTGACCCGTTCTGATTTCAGTGCGATGTACCACATAATATTAAAATTTGATTTTCCTGATCTTTGTGAATATATATATATATTTACAAGGTATGCAATAACGTCTAATTATCTCAAAAAACATACAATTCAACCATTATAATTCTGCCATTATATTGCATGATAAGATCATTTGCTTACAATTCTTTGTGGTATTGTATGTAATATTAACGCACGAAAAGTGCTATACTTGGAAAATCTCAATTTTTCACTTACGATTTTTTAGTTTTTGATATTTTTTTATTTGTTCTAAATTTTTTTTTATTTTTGCTCTTTCGATGTTTTTTTTTTAATTATTATTTTTATTTTTGAATTTTTATTTTTGGATTTGGATTTTGGGAACTTTCTTTCAGCTGATATTTTTGTTGTGACAAGCTTTTAGTAATTATGTAATTCGTTGATGAGGAGAGTTATGTTACAGTTCTAGAATAAGCCAGCTCAACAGTCTAACGCCTGTTACAACAAAAAAATATATTATTCTCCATTTTTTTTATTTTCAAAACTTTTAAGGTTAATTAAAATCTTCATTTTTTTTTCAAATTTATTGATATTTTGTTTAATCTTCTACTCTTTTGATACATACACACACACAAACATCCAACCAACCAGTAGCATATATATATATAAAGAAAATACTGGGGCCTGTATTATTTTTGAGGAGAAAGGAAATTTTCTTTATGTATGCTCTATTTTGTTTAACCTTATTACATATACATCGATAAGCCATCTACGTATCTGATTAAGAACCTCAGTGATGAATTATTCAAATTTCAAATTTTATTCTTTCATCATCGCAATCGTAGGTATCAAAGAATTAGTAAAAACCCTCGACGGCTTTCTTCACTTCGAAAATTTGTTTTCAGCCAATTGGCGATCCATTGGGGCAGATTAATCGTCTTCGTTGTTTAGCGCCGGCTCACTCAGTTAGTTCGTACTTCCGGATCATTAATCTTTTCTGAAATCGAGCGTGTGTTTCGTGCTTATTGAAATCCAAAACGATTTTCTCCTTATTCTGTTGACAGGTGGCATCAATCACGGATTCTAGGGTTTTTGGCACTGCTAAATATCTTATGATTTTTTTCTATTTGTTTTAAATTCCTAGAGTTAAAAAACCATAGTTTTAATTTCGTCGATTTATTAAATCGATAAATAATTGTAATTCAAATTTCTATAAATACTTATTTTATCAGTTAGTTTGTGAAAATTTCAGATTTGAATTTTAATCGTTGTTTCGTTAATAGTAGTAGTAGGAATTAGTTGCGTTACAATTTTGTACGCGCTTCATATATATATATATTATAAATCTATTAATTCATTCAATAGTGAATGTAAAAATTTGTTTCAATGTAATTACAGCAATTTACACGCAATAATTTTAAATATTAATAAACCAGAGTTGATATATAAATTTAGTTTAATTATATATTTTATATAACGTGATACGAAACTGATTTTGAAAAGCAATGTCTTTATTGCCATAATTGTTTAATTTGTTATCCGATTTTAATAATTTCTGTTTCATTTTAAAATTACACACATATATGCATTATAATATTTGCTTTTCGACAATCGCTATCAATTTTCACGCATTTGTGCCAAAGCATAACAGCAGTGCAAAAGCACTGAAGAATTCCGGTCGTTGTTCTAGATACCAAGTCTTGAAAGTTGCTTTCAACACGCCATCGATCACGATGTCTCATCTAACTTTGGGAAGAGGTGAAAACCGCAAGGCAGGGGGAATGACATCTCGCTAATTCAACCCAATTTCGCTATGGGTGAGCGATATTTTTTTTTATTCTCAGCACACTAACCAGAATTGGGAATACAGAAAAAAAATGTTTTGTATAAAATATTTGTTTACATTTTAGGAACTAGAATGTTGAAAATTAAGTAACACAAATTATGGCAATGGATGCATCCCTTTTCAACTAAGCCTCGGTATATTTCGGGTTGTTTTACAGGCATATTTCGCATGAAAGTTGTTAATAATTTTCAACTTCTTTCATACAAATATAATACATCTTTTCTTACTTTTCTTGAATTGATGTTGAGCTCTTAAAGATGGTTTCTAAAAATTTAATAGCTTAATCTATCTCTACAGTAAGCAGTGGCAAGCATTTAATGCTTATAATTCATACATGTATACTGAAAGCCTTTTAAATACTTAACATGTTTTATTCAATTTCTAATCAAAATTGTAGAAATATTATAATTTATGAAATCATTTTTAATACAAATATAACGAAATAAAACACTTGTGAATCAGGTTTTGACTATACAATATTTTTAAAGATAAAACTCATGCAATACAAGTCATTGAATTCTAAGCCAGTTCTAACAATGTTGAATGTTTCTTTTCAGCTTCGTATACTTCACTATGAATTCACTTGTATAGAAAGAATCGTAGTTTTACGATGATGTTATGATATAATCTGTAACAGATCAAGTTTCGTGCTTGATTTTTTTTTTTTTTGTTTCATTTATATTCAAGTCACCTTGCACTTTGGTGTTACTTACATAACTTCACCCATTCTCCAGACAGGTGATCATATACAGACGACACTATCATAGAAAGTAATCCTCGATTCGGCAGATGTAGGTTATATCCTTGATTATGAACAGGCGTTAAATATCCTGTGAAATCCTTCAATCTATTTTGCCTTAAAAATACTTTTAGTTAAATTAGTATCACATGTACGATCCATTTTATGATCGCTAGTAATGGGTAGTGTTCTTTTAGTTAAATAAATCTTTTAACAGAAAATTACTTTTAGAAAAACATTTATCTTTGTCTCTTACAAATGATGACAACAAACAAAGGTGAGTTTCAATTTTTGAATAATGCTTAAATATTTTAAAAACAAGATATATATATATATATATTACTTAACTTAATAATATTTTGGATTTTTGTTCCTATTATGATTTTATATGCCTTGATTTCTCTGGGATTGCATGGTTATTTTCAGTTAAGTTATTAATTAGTTTTTGTATCTCTGTTCAATGGTATAATAAAATGTTGATGAGAATAGTTTGACAATTAATTCTGGAATAATTCCGCCTAACATTCTGCAGCCTGTTGAGGCATTAATTAAACTATACTTTTCATTTTGCTCTTATTAAATAGTTGGTCTCACAATTATTTAATTTATCTATATATTTTTTGAAAAGTGTGATTGTTGCCATTTTAATTTTACTCTTAATTTATTTTGTACATGATTATTTCTTATAACTAAATTTTTATATTTAATTAAATTTAAATTTTATAATTAAATTTTCAATTTTAACGTTATATATGCTGGATATCTGGCTGAATTTTTGTAAGGGACAAACAAAGGTGTTGTGTGGTAAAAATGATTTCTTACTTTAGTCATAATATAAGTAACAACATTAAATTCTAATTTCACAAGATTTGAGGCAAGAAAGGATATAAAAAATAATAATAATAATAAACTGAATATCCCTTTTCACATATTTGGATATAAGACAGGTGTTTTTTTTTATCTTTACACAGGATTTTCATATCTATCATTGTCGGATTTATGTTTGCTTTCTTCATCATAACTAATTTCTAACAGACAGTACTTCTTGCTAATTGAATAAGCCATTTCAATATTTCCGGTAAAAAGACTTTTTAACCAGTTACCCAATCTCAATTTCAAGTTATCTTCAAATCAATTTTCCATGTCCAATTTAAGTTCGAAGAAGGGGCAATAAAATTTGCCAGCATCCTTTGCAATTACATTATCTTCTTCCCCCACCCCAGGAAACTGATAAAATTCTCTCTTCAATAAATTATAAAAAAGTTAGATTAATAAGTTACAGCATAATTCATATCATGAAACCTGGAACCTCATCTAATAGGCGGTAGGGAAAAGGTGAACTATCACTGATCTAGTTTTCCTTCAGTAAGATTAATATTTATTTATGGACAACTTGATAATTGAAGTGCCATCTTTATTATTATAAAACAATGATGCTTTTTTTTTGTTTTGGGATTTATTATTAAATCCATTATTCAAAAACTACCTCCGAAATGGTAGCAATGAAATTGATTTTTCTTTCACATCTTTATATTTTTAGCCACCCAAAGAGCTATTGTTTTAGTTGGATCACTTCTGGCGTACCGTATTACTTTTCCTTTTACAGTTTCTTATCGTTTGCTTTAATTTTAGTTACATTTAGCTTAAATATATATTCAATTTAATAATTTATCTTTTACTTTAATTTTAATATGGGAAAAGTTTACTATTGTGCATTTCTTGATATTACCTTATTTACTTTAATTATTATATTTAATTGAGTAATTTGACAATAATTATAAAATAACTCACCTTCTGTAGCTAAATCTGTAATTTACAAAACTTTTTATAGAACTTTATTATTTTAATTTTATTTTTTTTTTTTTCTAAATTTCTTCTTTTGATACAAATTTCTGAACAACGGTGATTAATTTTCTATGCTTCATAAGATATAAAAAGCAAACTAAATGTAGAAAAGTTTTCTCATTTCTTAAAGTATCCATTTAAAGAAGAAACTTCAGAGTAACTTTGACAATACAAAGTTTTCTACTCCAATAACTCTGATTCTCAATCAATGAAGCTAGGGAACTTTCATTTTTAAATTGTTTCATAAAAGAATATATTTTTCTATGTATATTTTGATGGAAAGTCTTAAAGTTCATGTGGATAGCATATTTCAAAGTTTTCAACTTGAATCTATATAATCAATTAGCGACATACATAGTAGTGTTGTTTGATGTACATCTAAGTGAAGTGATACTTAATGTCATCTCAATTTACAGTGAAAGTTTAGTAATTTAATTCATTCTTTTTTTTCCCATTCAGCCTAATATTTCTTAAATATACATTCTACTGAACTTTCTGTCTGTACTATTGGTGAAGAAAGATTACATGGAATTATTTGATACTATCAATATAATTGTCCAGGTAGGGCGTATATATTCCTTTCGATATAAGAGAGTGGTACAAAGAAGTACCTGGTTCTATTAACTGATGGCATTTCTATGAAAGGTTAGTGTTATCCTCTGTCAAATAATAACAAGACAAATTTTCTATTGATTCATTGCGGCCACCTCAAGCTACCATTGTAATTTTGCGTCTAGTTATTATCAGTGATGAGACCTGGATACATTACTGGTACTAGAAACCAAGCAACAATAAAAACAAAGTGTTTCTCCTAGTGAAGTGGCTCCAAAGTAGACGAAGACCATCTCATTAACTGGAAAAATAATGGGGACATTTATTTGGGATGAGAGGGGTGTCATATTCTGGACTTCATGAAAACGGAAAAACGATCCCTGAACAACACTACAATGATCTATCCTTTCTTATTTCCCAGTCATAACACGGGTAAATTTTGAACCGCGATCATATTAATACTATTTATTAAGTAGGGGAATAAATATAAAAGTTAAATATATTTAAGAAGGTAAAATGATTAATAAGCTCAAAATTACGAGATCCAACGCCTATAGCCCTGTTGTTGATTCTAACGAGTTGTTAATAAAACGAATCATTCTATTAATCAAGGTTTAAAAAATATGGTTGCAAAGACTAGGAGCTTTCGCAGACTGCAACAGCAGGAGGAGGGCCGTTCCACCAAAATTTTAGATTCAGCATTCCTTTTGTAACTAATTTAATAATCACAGTTCTAAAAATTTATCTCTGGATGTTAAAAAAGAATATTATCTAGCGAGTCATTATTTTGATCAGATGAAAAACTAAGCAAATGATGGTCATTCATGAATATGCGAAATATTTAGTTCTTTTGTTAGGTCTTTTATGATCTTTCATTGCATACGATGAAGTTGATTGTTAAGAAAATAATCGCTTTGAGTGAGAAATGTCAATTTGTAAAGTTAGAAACCTATGAATCTGAAAATATTTGAAGAATTGTTGATGACATTTGGAAGGTAGTATTTTAAAACGCCGTGATGATATTAACACTACATTTTTCAAAAAAAAAAGTATAATAAAAAGATCCAAAATCGCCAATTTATCATGTTGTGGTGGCCTTGGTGGCCTCGAGGTCATGATCGTAGATTCTCGGCCGGCAAGTTTTGTCAAATCGTATGCTCCAGCCTTACTGCCGCTGAAGACTCGCCGAATAATCGTGGTAGATGCAGTTAAATTTATTGAGACTTAGAGTCCTCTTTTCACGTGCCATGGAAGTTAGGAGAGGGAGATTGAAGCTCGTGTGTCGTCTTCGTTACTTGACTGAGGTTTAAAATTAGGAGATTCATCGCTAATATCCCTCGTGTTGCTTCCAGTGCGACGTTAATAAACACAGAATCAAATAATCATGTCAGTTCATAATACGTATTCAAAATACTGAAATATGTTGCATTCCCTCTTCTAATGCGAGGAATGTTATTGATTTTGCTAATAATTGACTTTAAAGTGACAGAGAAATAATCGCAATGCAATATTTTGTTTTAATTCGACAATTAGAATTTTTTTAAGAAGGTAAAATGATTAAATCATTTTCAATAACTAAAATAACATTTAATTGTAATAATCAATAATTTCTTAATTTATAATATAGAATATCATTTATTTTATTACAATTACTTATTTCACAACAATATTTGTTCCAATAGTACATATATTGAAACTTTTCATTTTAAAGTATCTATCTTAAAATTATTAATATTTTACTTAATGGATGCAGCTTTAAAAAGAATTTAGCTCTAACATCCTGCAAAGCAAAAATTTAGTAGAATAAGAGTTTTACGTTACTATTATTCATTAAAAGTAATTTATGTTTCGTGGTGATATTTCTCGAAGAGAATTTTAGAATTCTGTTTCTTATACTTCCATATTTTGAATGATGCCATTTATGGTACTCATCTCTTGCAACAAAATATGAAACAGCGTCTGGGAAAGACATAACCGAACTTATGATTCGTTTTTATAGTACTTTGGATCAGACGAGACGTTTTATTGGTCGGAATCAATAATCATGGCCCGGTTACGTTCTTTATCTTTATATCTAGTGATACTTACTACTTATATATGGCTTTGATCTATTTCATCTATTTCGCGTGTTTGTAATGTCGGTTTAAAATCTCCGAAGGAAGAGTAAATGACTTACAGAAAGGTCTGATAGTTATTTTTTGAAAGACATAAAATAGAGATAGAGAGAATGCAATTTCTTTCACTTAGGTTAACAGTTATCATCTATGTAATAATTTTCTTTCTTTTCTAGAAGAGAATATCATTTTCAGTCTTATATGGTGAGATTCAATATTTCAAAAATGAAAACTTAAATTTTTGAATTTGTTTAAATTTAAGTGAAAAAACGTTTTAACAACTTTGAACCAATTTTATATTCTTTCCGTGTTCATGTTTTGGAATGTTATTATTTTTTTCATTTTCATCCAGATCAATTAATTTTTAAAATAGAGTGTTATCACATTACATTTATTTGAAATAAAATATAAATTGTTTCTATTTTTTTTAATCTTAAACTAAGATGTTAATTTTAAACACAAATTTTTCAAAACTCCTTTTGGATTTATAAATAATCATATTCCAGATCTTAAAAACGGAACAAAGGAATTTATTCATATTCTTACTTGTTAGATTTCTTTCGCATTTAAGGTGTAATACTTAGAATTTACCGTTACACTTTCTAACCACAGAAACTTCCAAATATATGATCTAGTAAATTAATTTTTTTTAATAGGAACATTTCATAAAAATTAGAATAAACTAATTCGTTTCAAATACTTTAACGAAGAGTCAATTTACTAGATAAAAGCATGGGATATATATTTTCCTTAGAAAACATAAAAAAAATTGTACAGAATTCCAGTTTCTTTTATTTCATTTTTTTATTTTTATTATTAAGAAGATTTTTTGTATACTCTTGATAAATTACTGCGTTATAAATTCTGGATATAATGGTTCTTTATTAGTATGGTGGAAATTCGAAATGAAGTATACCTGATTCTGTGAAAAAGAAGTTAATGATAAGTTAAAGAAAGAAAATTTATCTTGAGAGCAATTTTAGACAGGCTCCAAACTTTTTGGACAATTTTTATGTATTTTTGTTCCTTGAAGATACATTTATACTGCATGCGAAATGTTTTTCATATTGTTTTCATACATTTCACTACACATTCAAATATTAACGAGCTGCAATCGTCTTTCCATGATTCATTGACTTTTCAGAGGTGAATAGAAGAATAAATTTTCACGTAATTTCGTAACATTTTTGAATTTTTGTAGTACTATAAATTTGATTTTTATGACATAAAATCACATCACGTTAAAAATAAATAATCTATTTTAAAATATTGCATAAATTAGAATTTTGGAATTTAAAACATAACATTAATTACATATAATTTAGTTTATTTTTTGTTTTTTCAGATAGCATACGCATTCATTCTAATAAAAAAAATTACAGAATTCCTAATCACTTAGAATCGTGAGATTGCTATGAAATCATAAAAATTAAATATTTTATATATTAAATTTCAATGTATAGAAATTTTATTGTTTTATTTTTAAATTTAATTAATGCACATAAAATGGAATATTAGAATACGATTAAAAATTGCTTAACCTATATACATAAAATGTTCCTCTACACCATTTTTAATGAATTATTTTAGGAAGTTATACATAAAAACAATTTTTCTAAAAATATATTTAGATAAAACTATTCATATTTTACTGATTCTTTACCTATTTATTACTTATCAGAATTTAGATGAATGAATTTATTCTCAAGAGTTCATTATATTTTTATCCATTAATACAAAAGTATTCAAATTAAATACGAGAAAGCACACAAGATTGAAGGTGAGTAGTTGTATGGAGGATTAAGATATGTGGTGTGTGTGATCTTGCTCTTCTACAGTTCGTAGCTCCCTGGCAACTTACAAAGTGGTCGACGCGTGAGCTTCTGGATCCTGAAGGAACTAGACGACTTAAAAAACTAGAAATATATCATTAAAATGTATTAATTAAAAACATATTTATAAAAAAATTCAAATGAGAGTCATTTAAAACAGATTAAAAAAATTACTTGTTCAAAATTTTTAAACGTAATGTAAGAATCATTGTATAAAACATTTTTTACATTTTTTCTGCGTCATAAGTGAAAAACACTTAAGAAAACTCTCTTCACTTCTTAAGATATGAAGTTTTGGAATAAATAGCAATATCTTAATTTCTCCTAAACTCAAAATGTTTTTGTAAAATAGTACAGTCGCCATAAAAAGTGAATTACTTATATCTTCCACATACATAATAAGGGAATTCTTAAATTAATAAGTATAGGGGCAATGTAATTGAAAAATCTATGGAAATGATATTATTATCTGTAGTTCGTAGCTACCTGCCAACGTAAGGCATTGATTAATGTATGAGCTTCTAGCTCACGCCAGAATTAGACGACTTAAATCTCTAGAGATATATTAATGAAATTTAGTAATGCAAGACATATTTACAAAAAAGTCGAATGAAACACGTTTAAACTTATTTAAAAAAATACTTGTTCAAAATCCTTATACGTATTTTAATAATTAATGAATATAATGTGTTTTAAATGTTTAAATTTGTGTTTTTAATCCGTGTAAATGTGTGAGAAAATTGTCTTCACTTCTTTAGAGTTTGAAGTTTCGGTATAAATAGCAGTATCTTAATTTCTCCGAAATTCAAAATGTAACTGAACAATTGTACAGTCGCCATAAAAAATGAATTACCTTTAACTTCAGCAGTTCGTATTGTACGAGGACAAAATTAGTATTAAAGTTTGCCTCTCTCTCGAACACACAAAGGAAAACTTTTATTGTAATTTAAGTAATTAATTAAAATAGGGATTGAAAAAAAGGATAAGATTCCAATAGTGCGACAAATTAGCCTTTTTACTATTATTTCCTTAATCTTATTCCTGGAGGGCAAAATATAATAAATCGAGATAAAAAAAAACACCCAAAGTCTTTTAAAACAATGTTTTTTTTAATGGTGGCAAAGTTTATTAAAAAAACTATTGAAATATTAGTTTAAACTTTGTAAAAAACATCATATCTCTCGTCTTTAAGTACACTTACTCTGGGTAATTCAATATATCTTACATAGATGGCGCCAGGTTACTACACAAATTACACGGAAAAAATTATTGAAATATTAATTAAAACTTGTCACAAATGTCTAAATATTGCATTGTTAGGCGAGTAAAAACTATTCTCAAAGTTTCAGAGCTCTAGCCTAATGGGAAATTAGTTAAATTAACGATCGAAAAATTGATGACACACACACACCAAGTGAAATACAGAAAAACGTTGAAAAATAAAATACAGGGTTATTCAGATTGATTCACCCGAATTTCAAATGTTACATTTTCATATATAAACGACACCGAATGATAAGCAATACATGCGTGCAAAGGGAAAATAAAGAAGTTTCTTTTACTACTGTTCGGTGTAACTTTCTTAACTTACAATTATAACGTCAATTCGAAATGTAAATTCCTGCCAAATACACTGTAAAGTGTCAGTGGTGATTGATTGTACAGCAGCAAAAATCCATTCAATAATTTCACATAATAATATAGTCAATAGTGGCACTTATAATTTATGTTTCACAATCCTCCATAAGGAAAAAATTGCATAAGGTTATATCAAGTGACTTAGGGGAGAAATTCGTGACATCAATTCACCTGATCCACTGCGATGTTGTTCCGTGAAAGCTTCAAAAATAGCTTTCGTGTAATAGTGCCACGAGGAGCATATAAAGCTCGCCGATCGTCCACGATAAACTTATTATGTGACTTTTATTTTTGAACAATGGAGTTTTAAAATCCAATCAATCATGACAAAAAACCTGTATGTTATCTCACCTCATAAAGCAATGTAATAGTCTTTACGTAGTTGAGGGAGTAAAAAATAAATATTTCGGGAGTATTATCCTTTATACCCTTATCCACCCACAACCTAATTTTAATGTGTTATCCTTTTTCCCACAAACCATTCAATCATCTTAATGAACATAATTCAATAACTTATAAAACATAATTTTTCTATTAAGGAACTCCTTCTTGGAGAAATTAGATAGAAATTGATATAAGTAGACTATTTTGTTCCGATTTTCATTTCAATCCGATCATTATTTCCACTTTCATTCGGGAAAAGCTGTTAGGATGCCATATCCTGTATTACTGTCTCGCAAACGATTCCTAAAAATATTTCCCCTGTTCCATTATATTAATTGACTATTGACCGATAATTAAGATATAAACTCTTGTGTACTTCCATTTACAACTGCATGAAGTATTCAAGCATAGCTACTGAATTTGAATATTTCCTTAACTAATGAGGGAAATTAAAATAAATTATATAAATATATATATATATATATATATAATTTCTGGATAGAATTATATATAAAATTTCTGGATCTTGATTTGAAAATTGTTGATAATAAACTATTTAGTTATATATACGATAAAAGAAAGGGATTCGAATTCCAAGTAGTTAAAATTCCTTTTTAGAATAAAAATTTACACCTGTCCATTTATAGGAATATCTTATTAAACTTCTTATTACTTAATAATAATTAAACACAAATAAAATACACAGATTTAAAAATATTAAAAACTTCTTAAGCAATTGCTTAGATCATAATTTTATCATAAATTTCTCAAAAAAAAACTTATATATATCACAAATATACTAAACATCTTTGCGAATCTGGAATCATTTTCATATCCACCACACAACACTAGGTCCAAAAAGTTGGCTTGTTAGTGGTCTAGCCGTGAAGAATTTAATCACTTTCTTTTACACAGATTACAATTTTTACACATTTTCTGGACCATTTTGCTGCTTTACCAAACACCTTATTACCAATAAGTAGTATGCAACCTTTTACACTTTATTACCTTCCAACTATTATCCAAACAACAGATTTAATTTTTTCAATTTATATAGTGATGATGCGTTTTTTTTTTTAATTTTTTTTTGTATTTCGAGTATCTGATATCCATCTTCAGGCATTTTGTTTGCTTGAAGATTATTCTATCTTTCTACTCAGATATTGGATCTTCATTTCTTTGAATTTTTGTAAGTAATTATTATATTTTGATTCGTTGATAATTTTTAGAATTATAAACATTATTTTTTCAATTTCTATCACTTAATTCTTTTGCATTATTTATCATTGAACTCCTTTGTACTTTTTATTTCCTAATTCAGCCTACAAAGTCGCAAAGGGGGAAGGTTGGTATCATGAATCTGGTTTAACCCCGCATGATCGGTCCTCAGCCCGAAATGGCTTTTTGACTTGCTGGGTTCCATATTTTCATTCACTTTTTAATTTGTTTTTACATTTCTTTTTGTCTTCTTAATTATTTTTTAAAATTATTTTTTCATAAATATGTTCAGTATGTATGTATATATATATATATATATAGTTTTATGACATGAGAAAAATGGAAATTCACCAAAAATGTAAGCTGCAATTCATTTTCTAATTAAGTATAGTTTTTCTGCGTGTGTGTGTAACATTTCGTGTAAGAATTGGAAACCTTTTATCATCAAGTGTTTATGACTGAATTAATATTTAAATATTTTATTTAAGACCCATGTCTCAAACATTTCATAAATTTGAGTTTCAAGATAATTTTAAGATGGGACTCTAAATCATGGAAAATTATTTTTGGAAAACTCATCATGGGAAACTGTATTAATTAAGTTTTTCAATTACTTTATTTGCACCATAATTCACTAATTCTGTCCAGTTATGATATTAATTGTAAAATAGAGTAAATGTGGACTTTTTCCTTTAACAATTGTATATAGTATTCGTTAATGAAACATTATGTAATTGCTCAAATATAAAAAGGACATTTTGGCTTCGCTTAGTTTTTTACATTTCTCCCTAGGTATCGTGAACTTCTTGAACGCGTTTCTTTAAAATCAAGCATAGATAATATGGATAAACATAATCTATAAGGTTTTGCATCATTTAAATGTAAACTTTTCAAGTGTTGCCAAAGAGTTTTCATATTGCTTTAAAGAATATTCATCCTGAAAATGTTTTGCATAATTATCCGTGACTAAATAAACGTAACATCATGGAGAAGATTTAATTATGAAATAATTCATTTGAAATGAAATATTAACCTAACAAATATGTTTAGTTCGAATAAACAAATTCTATAAAATTATTTGTTTCCTTTTCTCGTAACAATATTACTAAATGATATATATTTAGGGGGAAATATTATCATTGTTTTCTAATTTATAAACAAACAAGATATAAAAATTGATTTTCTATATCTACATTACCAAAAAAAAATTATTACTCTGTTTCATTTTCAGAGTTTGCATCATATATTTAAAATTTTCCTTATAAAAACCCCTTATGTTACTTATAAATGCGACATCTAATCGGTCAATCAATGTGTTAAAACGACTTCATTTCTAATTAAATCATTTTTGTCTAATCTTTAAACTATTTTAAAAGTGAAGGTTTAAAATAATTCCATGTTAAATGTTTATTCGTAACCTCTTTTAATAAATCATTATTAATCAACCTTCAAAATAGATCATAGGAGAGAGAAAAATATCGATATATATTTATATGCGAAGGTAATACTCATCTAATCTCAATGTGAAAACTTTTACAAACCTATTCCATACATTATTTGAAAGAGAAATAAATAAAATTAATTCTTAAAATATCCAAATTCAATTTCGATTTTTCAGTTATGCTCATTTCGTTATCGAAACGTTTATAACTTCAAATTTTTTTTCCAATAAAAATGCATTAAAATAATCTTATATAAATTTCAACTTCTTTAGCTACCAATTTTTTATTATATTTGTTTTATAGATATTTAGTAAAATTACTTGATGAAAAAAAATATATATAAAAAAAATTTGATAAAGCAAATTAGTGCGATAATGGTACAAATTTTAAGCCCACGTAATGGACACATTTCTCCACTCTTATACTTAAATGTTTTTTGTAACTTGCTTCAGACACAACATGTAATTCAAAGTAGTTGGTAGATCTAAGAAAACGTTATAATTATCGAAAAAGCAATAATCTTTTCAGGAGAGCCATGCTGCTACTAAGAAACGTCCACAGAATTAATTACTTTGGAAACAAAAACAACCCGAAACTACTTTTTTGATGTTAAGACATTTATCCCTTAATATACATAACTAAAGCAAACAGCAATTTCGTTATGTAAGAAAATGTAACAGAAACGAGATACTTTTGTAAAAGACATTCTAAAGTCACTTTGTGGGAAATAAGAGTGAAAAATAAGATTTAATAATAGTTATTAATGTAAGTAATTCCTAGGAAATAACTTTTAAAATATTTTCAAATGATAATTAATGAATTACTAGCTATCTTTAGCAAATAATAATGTAACTTATTTAAGAGTTCAATTAGAACAGTTTTGAAGTGGTTGGGTTGTAAAACAAAATAAAATGAAACTATCTCATTTAAATTTTAATTAAACTGTAGAAGGGGAAAAAAAAAGAGTCTGACGAAAATTATATGTATTTTTCGTAAGATAAAATGTTGGAAGACAAACGGATGGTACTTTACATACACGAATGATGAAATATGTTCTGAACTGATATATTTATTGTTTATGAGCTTAGGAGTAAGACGAGACGATGGGGAGTCAGACATCTTAATTTTAAACATCGATCGAGTGTCAAAGACAGCATCTGAGCTAGTTAACTTTAAACTTCCAAGAAGAACATTGAATACTTTACAAAAATAAGGAAAATGCGTATTTATATGCATATATATATAATATATATATATATATATATATATATGAATCGCTTTGCTTTATTGGTTTTATTAACATTGCCCTAGATGCAACACGAAAACTATCGGCAATGGACTTCGCAATTTTGAATCTTGCTGAAGTGACGAAAATGGAACAATTTTTTTGAGTTGGCTCCTCCCTCTCTTAACTAACACACCATGCCAACAGGAGGCCTTTGAGCTTCTACAGTATCAATTCCGACTGTAGGGCGGGTCTTTTGTTGAATTAAGACTCGAATCCACGATTGGACGAAAACCGCTGGTCACGAGTCAGCGACCATGACTACTTGGCTACTAAGGCCATTATTTACGTTGAAAGCATCATGCACGAATTTAATACGTAAGACCGTTTCACAAATAAATGTTTCAATTCTCTTAAAAACTTTGTTTCAATTGTTTCAGTTTACTTTCTGTTTCCTAATATTATTTTGAAACAGAAGAAAATTAAAAGATTTTTCCTTATTTCACAACTGAGCGAAGAGTAACAGTTTTCAGTGCAAATATGCACAGCTTGTAGGAAATCCTGATACATTTATCTTAACTTTGCATTACTAGACACTCTCGCATGTTTGCCAGTGATACTTACTTAAAAGTAAGAGAAAAAATGTATAACGCTTGAATTGAAACACAATGTATAATTAAATTTTCGAACAAAACTTGCGTGTATTTCTATAAGAGTGCAATAGTAGTACAAAAACACACCTAGGAAAGCTTTTTCACTAGTTTCATTTAAAAACCACATTTTATAATAAATTTATTGGTTTTTATATACTTTTCTAATAATTTATCTTACACAGAGGTAAAAAATAAAGTGTTCAAACAATAGAAAGTTGAATATATATATATATATATATATATATATATATTATATTACTATGAAGCTCGTAAGATATTAATCTGATATACATTTATTAATATAAGATACAGTCAATGAAAAACAAAGGAAAAAATATTTTCCAGAATTTATTTAGTGAATCTCAAAAACATTGTGAATAATTGCTTCGGTATTTGTCACATTGAGACACTAGACGTAAAATTCTATGCTCTTTAAAGTTTTTTAGTTTCTGTTTGAAGCCATTGCGTGCGCACGTTTGGACTACATCGTCTATTTGAAACCACTCCCACCGGAGTAATTTTTTAAGCTCACCGCAGATGTGGAAGTCACATGCGGACATATCTGACAATGGGGGTGGGGTGGGGAGGGGCTGAATGATTGTTCAAGACTTTCACTTGAATACTTGCAAAAGTATTGCGTGCCCTGTGAGTAAATTTTTGTGCAGGTCGCAGATCTGAATATCCCATGGAAAACAGATATGACAATCCGGGGATATAACTGAGGATTTTCCACTTGAGCACCATTTTTTTCCTTTTATGTTGTATAACCTAGCTATTTTGTGCAACAGAATTATACCACAAGAAAGTGTACTAAGTCGTTTCGATATGATTGACATCCTAAGCTGCACAGATCGATGTTTCATTATAGCATTGAATATTAACTATAGTCTCATACTTTAGGGTTTTGACGATGAGCGATACCTTGCGATCGAAGAAGAGCGAAATGAATGGACAAATTAGCTACTCAGATTTCCCCTTCCCTTCCGGACCTATAAAGCTATTCGGCTAGTATTAACATTAATGAATCGGTTATATCACACTGGAAAATATATTACAGTCTTGTCTCTGTTTTTTAAGTACTATTTTTTAAATTATCAATACTATATCAGTTTCATGAATATTTATTGTGTTTACTTAAAATGATATTTAAGAATTGATATTTGTAACGCCTTCCTTCATTTAGAGACACACGAATCAGTCCATTGCCGTAAAACTTAATGAAATGCTCTTATGAATACTACGGTAATAACTCTCCTGTCATTTAATGCAGGGAGGAAGTGATGATGTGTGAACACAAGGTTGTACATAACGTGTCGATCACCTGCAGCTGTTAAACTTTCTCAAATACAAATAATCTAAATCTATTTATAAATATTTATGTTGTATTATTAAGAGTTTGAATAAGTTATCGCTGTTTCCTAACCGATGGTTTTACCAGGACTGTGTGCATGTAATTTCAGATGGTAACGTACCTACAAGGAGTTACTGTTGGTAACCTTGAATTTCAGTGTATATTAGTGTGCCATAGTATAAACAACGGATTTATTTTCTCAGTTCTAAAAATGTCTCATGTTCCAAGTAAAGATTATTTGCGTGAGGAATTTTATCGCATTACTCAACTCAAAAGTTATCTGCAGCAGAGGCACACAAAAGTCTTGTTGAGACTTAAGGAGGTCATGCTCTGTA
>BMAW01030721.1:0-82914 GCA_019974015.1 Nephila pilipes | reverse complement strand
AAAGTCTTGTTGAGACTTAAGGAGGTCATGCTCTGTAGGAAACCAGGTGCAGAGATCGGTTTCAAAGCTTCAAAAAATAATGTTTTTGATCTAGGAAGAAAAAACGCTTCTCCTCTACATTTGGTGGAGTGAGCAGGATGTAATTTAGTCAGCGTCCATTGGTGAAAAGTTCGCTGCCCGGGTAGTGTTCGGTTGCTACCATTTAGGCCGAAAAACTTCGGACAAGCTGAATTCGTCAGTGCCCATTATGGCACTCTTTTTGGTAGATGATCTGGGTTCGTTCATAATCATTGAAGGGGTAATTTAATCGATAAACTACTTCAAGTTACGTTCAGAATGTATTTGTGTAATATTTTGGGCTGTGATCAAAAAGACAAATGAAGTAATAGGAAGCTTAAAATTTGGGGATGTTTGCTGATTAAATAATAACTCTGAATCGTCAAATTTAAATATGGAAGGCAGGAAATTAAATATTAAAGGGGAAGTGAAATTTAGGCTTTTTATCATTATCTTCACATACGAACAATCATACACACACACACACACACACACACACATATATATATATATGTGTGTGTGTGTGTGTGTATAGGACGGCATGAATAAACACTCAATCACTTTTACCGATGCAATGACTATGGCAGTTTCAATATACACCAGCCCTCGCTACACGCCGAATATTTAGAATCAATTAGACTTAAACTTACAACCAGAAAGATCAGCTAATAATCCTGACCATAAACTATTTACTACGGTGTCCATTTCAATCATTTATTTCCTGGACCAAGTAAGTTAATGAAATTTATAAAGATTTTAAAATATATGTATTTCTGCATTTTAAGTATATTTAAATATTTTTAATATGCGTCCGTATTGTTCAATTTAATAAATTTATCTATCCATGCTTTTAATTTTAAGAAAGAAAATGAACTTTATGTTTTATTTTTACTCCCTAAAATTCAAGAAATTCCTTTGTTTTTGAAAACTTTTCTCCAAAAGAAATAATTAATTATTGATCAATTATCCTTTTCTATCCTTAAAATAGTTCTTCATGTCAGACTTTTTCTTTCAAACTTCGAATTAAATCACTAGAGCAAACCATCAATAACTCTCGATTAATTCAACTACTAACAGAACATTCGAAATTCTAATTTAAATAAATAAATCTGAAATACGAACCAAAAGCAAATAAAATCTGTTGAAGGGGGTCTCTTGATAATATTTTGATCCACTTATTCCAAAAGTTTCCAAAGAAAAAAAAATAACTAATCGAACAACTTAAAGAATTTTACCAAAGAAACTACTGTTTGTTTGTCCTTATTGTTGTTTTCACTTTTCTAAGGCGAACAACTTTCACAGGAAACCGAATTAATATCAAACAGTGGTAGCTTCAAAAAATTACTTATGCTCAAGAGAATTCTCAGGGTAGTTTGGCTAAAGTAAATAGAAATAAATTACTTTAAGTTAATTTGGTTTTACAGAGTTCTTACAAGTACTCAACGAATCAAATTGCATTAAACTTTTCAATGGCCTAATTTTTTGTCATAAAGAAAATAATTAAATTAATGTTCGAAAACAGAGATGAATAGATTTTGATTAATTAAAAAAAGAATACATCGAAAGTTTAAAAAAAATATTTCGCAAAACAATGTAATTAAAAGCACAATTACAGAAAAATAATTTAATTAAAATTGTTAAACAAAACTATGAAGAGAAAGAGAAATAATTCTGAATTTAAAGAGAAAATTGGAATATAGAAAATGCTTAATGCATTTGCAAATTTAACACCACGTAATTTTTAAAGGCCCTTTTGCAACAACATTAAATATATCAACGCATATCTTTCCAAATATAAACTGAACTCATCAATTTTGAAACACAAATTACGAAAAATGATAGTTTTGTAAAATATTTTAACTGCATTAACACATAATGTTATTTTTTTTTTCGAAAAATTTCCTTTCGCGTTCCAGCGAAATGACATGCTGAGGCCATTGTACCATTCCTTGCGTAAATAACTTTATAAGTTACATATTCCATATTGTACTAAGTCAAAAATTTATGCTTTTACAAATCAGATAATTTCTCTGGAAGCAGAATAACATTAAAACAAAAAAAATGGAATACATTTTACAAATATGCAAATCTAGAGCAAGTAAAGACAAGACTTTTTTAATAGCAGCTGATGGGTTTTATTAATTTTAATATAGTGACCATGGCAACATATTTAAAAATTAAATAAACCTTTCATCGTCTTATATTTCAAATTTTCATTTATTCAGCCACCGGACCCCTGAAATGAATTGGTCCAATATATGAAGAAGCATAAAGAGTAAAACTGATACCTTAAAAGCAAAATCTCAGTTGCTAATTGATAAAGTTCTCGCTAGGATATTTGTTCGACCGTTTTCTTAATGAGTGACGTATAATTAATGTAGCACGAAGTGTGCCTTTTCAATAAAGAGACTGGTATTAAATAAAGAGTAAAATATTTAATTGCGATGTATTACATATTTACTTATTTTCACCTTCAATATACACCTCTCCCCTGTACCTAAAACACACCACGCAAATCTTCCATTGTTCGAGACACTGATGGAAGTTTTCTTCTATAAGCTCCTACAGGACGCATGTCGCTTTCTCTTTCTAGTTTCAACAGATTTGAATCTTGTTCCTTTTAATGCAGATTTCACCTTAGGAAACAGACAGAAGTCGCATGGCTCAAGATCAAGTGAATAAAGCGGATAGTCTAACACTGGGATGCTGCACTTCGATAGAAACCTCTCGACAGACATTGTGGAATGCGAGACGCAATGTCTTGGTGGAAAAACTTTCCGTACGGATTTTTGTCCATCACTACAGTCTCAGCAAACGCATTAATACTTATCCGATGGTCTTGTTAAGCCAGTTAACCGATTTCTTTGATGTTGTCATCCGGTATTGAAGTGGTATGAGAAACTCGTGATTTTGAAATTTCACAACAATTCGTTGCTCACTTATTTTTTCTGGTGAAACAAAAAAATAAAGTTAATGCGAATGAAGGCTACGGGTATACGGAATTTGTTTAAAGAAAGGAGAAACAGTGCATTCGAAAGAGAATGCCTCACACTAAGCAGCTGTCGGTCGCTGATGTTTGGCGCATGTGTATTTCTGTAGCAGCGTCTGTCTCGTCATTTAATAACCACACCTCTATACTATGGAGAGCTTCAGCAGAAGGTTGAAGCACCATATCGGTTAAAGAGAAATTCCTTTGTAATTCATAATATTCACTTCCTACAAAACAATGCAAAACCTTACATAGATGGTGTAATGCAAGAAAAATGATAAGTCTTTCAATGGACAATAGTTGGTTATCTAGAATTAGCTCTTTCGAATTACCATAAGTCTTTGGCACTTCAAAGAATTTCTGAAAGGAGAAATATTGTTATTAATTGAAAAGTAAAATTTGTGAACATTTGACTCCGTACATTTCCGAAATTCATTTAATCGCATATGAATAAAAATACTGTCCAATATATTGGAGAAAATGTGTAGAATTTATAAGAGAACGTATGGAAAAATAATATTGGTGTAGTTCAAGAAAGTAATAATTTATAAAAAATTTTTAAAAAAATTATCGTTTATATTTGATCCAGCCTCATACGTTGCTAAATGTGTCTCTAAATTTGGCACCGAAATTGATCTCTAATAATTTATATTACTCTCAAATAAAGCTTCTGTGCAATGTTATAATAGGTAGAGTAACATGAAAAAGAGTTTTCTACGCATTAACCAAATAATCAGCAAACTTCTTAAAATATTTAATTTCCTGCGGTTCTCCTAGGTGCTCTAATATATTATCTATATCTAGGTGCCTAAAAATATATTCTCTTTTAATGAATTTTATCATCTCTTTATTTTATTTTTTTTTTTTAAAATTGAACAATTGATCCTTCACTTACAAAAATGTTGCTTAGTTCTCAAAAAAAAAAAAAAAAAAAACTTGATTTTTTCTATTTTAATAGCAAGTTACCAAATTGGAGAATAGTAACTTGGAATAAATCACTATTATACGAAATTTTATCTGCATCACTATAATTTTATATGTTGTGAAAGACGATATGATATCAGTATTTCTATACATATACGGAAATATTGGGCCCTTTTTTGAAAATCCAAAATTACAAGCATTGTAAGCATATTTTGCAATTTGTATTTTTTTTCATCAAGCGTCATTTTCATTTTAATGAACTTATTGAAATAATTTCACCAAAAATTTTCGATACATTTTTAAGAATATAATCAAAATTTGTATATTAAACTGTTATCATTTATAAAAAAAGAGGAAGAAAAATTGCTGTAATATAAATAATATTCTTATTCGTTGAGAGTCGGTAATTCAGACATGTCTAATTAAGTACATATACATAAAAAAAATCTGGCACTTTTAAAAAACTATTTTAAATTGATTCAACTTCAGTTCATTTAGTATGCAACTATCCCTTGTTATTAAAGACGGGTTAAAAGTTTGTCCTTTTTAGAACTACATTTTTCCTCTATGAATATTCATTAAGGTAATTTATCATTCTATTAATTTAAACTTAATATATTTTTCGATTATGTTTATGTAAATTTTTCGAACTATACAGCGAAGCTATATGTGTAAAATAGGCTTTTTCAATCACAGTGATATCATTATAATATATCATTAAATATTACTCTACTTTAACGTAATAATATTAAAAATAATTATTGTTACGTTAAAGTAGAGAGAAGTATAGCGACAAATAATAAAGTGGAAGTTTATTTCACAGTGGATAAAAAAAACATAATTATTGTTAGAAACATAAAGTGTGACATAAACCCTCTTATGCTTCTCATATAAATAGAAGACACTTTCAGTTTAGTGATATTTCACATTCGAAATCGATACGATGTTTGTTAAAATTTTATTTATAAAAACTTTCTGAGTATTAGATGTTTCCTAAACACTATCGAAACATGTGCATTTTTTGTGTGTGAAAGCAATTGAATAATAGATAACTATATCCTGTAAAATGTTATGTAAAATCATCCATCATTGATCTATTTTTTAATGTAAATAGTAAAACTTTCTTTTGTTCGCTGCTTTGAAGAGTTTTAAAATACATTTATCCCGAAGATATTATTTCTCCTTTACGAAATTATTATTTACTATAGTTAATTACTTCTCCAGCTTTAAATCAAAATTGAACAAATAATAATTTTACTTAATAGAGCCCACACTGTGTATGCTCCTTCCATACTCCGCCTATCAAAAATAGAATCCTTCTGGAGCAGCCAATAGAACACCTTGCCTCCGCATCCCAACGACCAATGACAAAGAAGACTCTTATCTCCTTCTACTCCGGAGAAGTTCTTCTATTTCGAGTTATGTTCCAGCAACCATTTATCTCTCGACCATAAGAAAATCATCTTCCTACCGTTTGATCAATAGAAAACCATCTATACATTTATTTTACATAGGCGGACTAAATTTCTTCAACAAGCAAGGTCACTTCAATGAGAACTTTAATACTCACTTAAAGGCCACTCTCGCGTCCTAGATGCTTAAGCGGAATTAAATTATTTGTTTCAGTATATTTCTTCCATCTATCCGTTACTCAGAAAGTGATGTAAAATATTAATCACTTAGCAATTCTAGAATTTTTTTTTAAAAAAACTGATTTCCAACATGTCTATTTCGTATTACTAAAAGTACGAGAAAATTGCATTCATGGTCAAAATATGTGTATAAATAAGCATTTAGGAGCATTATCTATGCATACAGATTTATAAAAATTACAATTATATATATACGAGGCCTGTCTAAAAAGTATCCGACCTTAATTTTTCCCGCGCAAAGTATTGATTCTAAGGCGGCGCCACAGTGCACGGCGAAAGGAGGAACCTTATTGCGCATACGTGAATTTTTTCACCACATTCGCTTGTGCAAGTCGCTGGCTGGTGGTCGTCAAGTAAGATGCTGTTCGTAATATTCTTCAGATTTAGTTTTCTCGCAAGAAGACTGAACGAATTGAGCAAAGATACTGCATCAAATTCTGTCAAAAGCTTAATGATTCTCAAAGCCAAACATTTCGTAAGATTCAGCAGGTGTTGGGAGAAGATGCGATGAGTGTAACACAAATTAAGGAGCAATTCAACCGATTCAAAGATGGCGCACATCAGCGGAGAGTGAGCAGATTTGTGGCAGGCCCCAAACTGCTCGAAGTGCAGCTAATGTTGTGAGGGTGCGAAATTTGGTGATGGCAGATCGTCGTTTCACAGTGCTGGTGATTGCAGAAGAGTTTAGAGTGAGTAAAGATTCCACACATGCAATTTTGCGTGAAGATTTGAACATGAACTGAGTGGCTGCGAAATTCGTACCCAAGTTATTGTCGCCGGAACAAAAAGGCCTCCGTTTGCCGTTGCACAGGACCTTTTGGACACCGCCAATACTGATCCTGGGTTTCTGAACACCGTGATAACTGGAGATGAGTCATGGGAGTACGGGTACAACCCAGAAACAAAAAGACAGTCGTCGCAATGGAAGCATCCTGATTCTCCAAAGCCGAAAAAAGCGCGGAAGGTGAGAAGCAAAATCAAGGTGATGCTGACTGTTTTCTTTGATATCCGTGGAATTATGCATCACGAATACGCACCGGAAGGGCAAACAGTGACAAAGTAGTACTATCAAGATGTTCTCCAGCGACTTCGTTATGCAGTTCGGCGCAAAAGACTAGACATGTGGACGGCAAACAACTGGCACTTGCATCCTGACAACGCTCCTGCACATTCATCCCAATTGATCCACACTTTCTTAGCCAAACGTGGAATTACAACCGTTCACCAACCTCCCTACTCTGGCTCCTTGCGACTTCTGGTTGTTTCCAAAATTGAAGACGCCACACAAAGGATCCCGCTTTGGGAGTAGAGAAGAGATAATGCGAAACGTGACAACGGAGCTGAACACCATTCCAAAAGAAGACTTCCTGAGGTGTTTCCAGCAGTAGGACGATCGGTGGGGTAAGTGTGTGCAAGCACAAGGGGCCTACTTTGAAGGGGATTAGAGTCCCAACTCCGTCAGGTATTCGAAATATTTTTTCTGGCCAAAGGTCGGATACTTTATAAACAGGCCTCGTATATATATATATATATATATGCTAGATTTATACGAATTGTTATTACCCCTTTAATGTGGCCTATTTTTCACACAATCTTCTATGAATGTGTGTGAAAGGATGTAGTGATAAGAAATGGAAACCTTGGTGGAGCTGTTAGATGATTTTTCATACCCTATTTAGCAAAAGATCCGAGCATCCTTGAAACAGTTATTAATTTTTCATAATAAACTAAGAAAAAATATCATAATTTTATCTTACATTTAGGAAACATTTATGAAATGTAATATCTTGTCTCAAACAAAATGTTACATTTCACATCGAATCATAAATAGGAAGACCAAAATTATTCTATGGATCGGCAACGCCAACTATGAATCAAAAAATAAATTAGGATAAAGTGTGCCAAGTAATTAGAATGTGATCTTTGAAAATGTGAAGCCCTCAACACACAGGAGCAAAACTCGCGTCACACCCAAACCGTTACTCGTAAGAATCACGGGAAAAACTGCGAAGTGGAAAAATTATTATTCATTCAAAATATGTAACAATGCCTGTCTTTGAATTTAAAAGCACTTATGTTGAAGAAAAATACTCTCCTCACTAATTATTAGACAAGCGAATACTTCCATAATCATATTTTATCTATTTGATTTTCGCATAGCATTGACACTAGAAAGGTGATATCAGAAAAATAATGTCACATTCTCAGTCAACGCATTAATAACAAGTTTATGCAAATTAGTTTTTATGTAACAAATACGAATATCAGATCTAAAAGCAGTTAATAAAATCCCATCTTTATGTGTTCGAAAAGAACATTCGCTCGAAAAACAATGTGTCAGACAAAATTTAAGAGTTAATATAATCAGCTTTACAAGTATATGCAGTTCCTTAACGTAACTTAATTTAGCGGAAATAGCGTCCTCACTTTGAAAGCAGTTATTGTAAGAAAAAGAGAGAGAGAGAAATTAAATTATTTCTCACTTCTGATTCTAGCACATAGGAACTGAAATGAAGAGAAGAGATCTTTGTATCGGTTTCAAAGAACAATAAGAGTGGGCGAGCAGCTGATAGAGAAGAGATCGTAATTGCTTGAAACGTGTAAGGAGGTGTTTCTGAATTAATAATTTTTTTCTCTATCCGAAGAATAAAACTATACATGAAAGAAGTCAGATTTATTGTGGAATAAATAAACTTTTATTATAAAAAAAATTTCCTTCATTTATTTATTCCTCTTCAAAATAGAATTTATTTCGAAATATGGCATAAAATGATCAGAATTAATGTTAGACTTTCTTAATACAGTTAAGTTGCTTTAATTACAAAATCCGCGAAAGTTTTGCAATTATGCACAGTATAAAAGAGATTTAAACGGTTTTGTACGAAGAACTTCTTATCCTGCGCTAGACTCCTCTTGGTTGTTTGTTTTATTTGGAATTTTTTCATACAAAAAAATAAATAAATAAATGTTACACTCATTAACACGAATAAGTCAATTACAATTCCTTTAACTTATGGAGAAATCTTAGAAGAAATCACCCAATAAAATATAAAATGTTTTTTTTGTAATGTTACGCTTGCTAATAAATTAATCTACTTTTAAATTGAATACTTAAGTGAAATTTACAAATAAAATTAATCTGGCGACATACATATTATTATATTTTATGTTCAGAGAATAATATATAAATAAGTTAAACATACGCTTAATATTTGTAACGTCATTTTTAAGCATTCGATCCTTAATAAATCTATTGTTTATTATCTTCTGGACGTTTTGATTTGAAAACAGTTTCAAGCTATGGTTTTTCTGAGAAAAATGCAGATGAAAAACTAAGAAATATATCAGCCCCCCCATTTCTTCTTTAAAAATGAAATAATCCTAATATAAAATATATATAGGATATAATAATCCTTAATGGAAAACACGTGCTGATTCAACTACAAACGAATTTCATAAGCTGATGCAAACTACATTTAAGGAACAAAATCAAGTAGAACTTTTTGAGCATTTTTGGTCTAACGAAGTTTACGATCAGGTGGTAAAAAAAGCTATGCGATATGCATTAGATATAAATACCGAACACATTTTTTCTTCAACCACAACTAACCAAATACTTGTTTTTCTAGAAATTTTGCGTCTAACTGGTTATCATTGAAATTCTGTGAACAGAACTGCTGGCCAGATGCTGAAGATCTTAGCATTACTTGGGTAAAAAATACCATATCACAAAAAAGTTTCTAAAAGTTTAAATACTATTCACAATTTGAGGATAATGGAACAATAAGCCAGCATCCCGAGGACAAGTCTTTGTTTTGCGTGTTCAATAAAAATTTTATGAAGTTTGGTCACTTCTCAGAAAATATGAGCATTGACGAAATTATCATGTACTATGGTAGGAATAGTCTGAGATGCCAATAAAGTTTGGATTTACACTTTGGGCTCTCTGTGGTAGTGAAGAATGTTGTTGCAACTTATCCATGGAAAATAAGTAGTGATAAGGAATCAGATACAAGAAAGGGCGCTCTCCTTGTTACCCATGTTGTGAAGGAACTTACAAAAGACTTTGTGAATCCTTCAAACTGTACTTTAATTTTTTTTACCAACTTTGATCTCTTGAAAGGTTTGGAGAACTGGGGCATCAGGTCATATGAACCATACGAGAACATCGGATAAACTATAAGTGTCTTTTAGAAAAATCTAAGTAAATGCGGAAGTAAGAAAGAGGAGTTTCTGATTTTGCAATTGTCAAGAATTCTGACATAAACCTGGTGCGATGGAATGATAATAGTACTCTTTCTATATGGTTCAGTAGTTAAGATCCATTCATTGATGTATGGAGAGGCTAAAAAAATAGGAAACAAAGATATAGTTAACGTGAAGATGCCTAATTTGATAAGATCTTACAACAAACATAGGGGTAATATGGATTACCACAACTGGTTGGTTGGGCTATATATCAATAAAAATCATGAAAAAAAGTGGAACTGGCCCATTTTAATTTCTCGATTATATACGGAGGTGGTACGAGAAAATGCATGGGCAATCCATAAAGCTGTGAACAAAAGTGATAACTTAAAACTTGAAGGAGTTATGAAGAACAATAACAATGGTTTTTATCTAAAACAAGCTTGAACAGAGAAAGAAGTAGACCCAGGAGCTTTTCTATAATTTTTTGCACAATTTTTTTTTCAAAAAATGGTGATGTCCCTTTTCTGCCTCAGGGGGAAAACAGCACTATTGTCAAAGAGAGAGCTGTAAAGCAAAACTCAAAACATACTGCTGTAAATTTAATATAACATTTTGTCAGGGATGTTTCGGATCTTTCCACTAAAAGTATTATTCATATCCAACTGAAAATTGAACTCTAATGTAAATTTTCAGTGTTAATAGAGTGTTGTATAAATCTGAAAACAGAAATTGCTTCTCACTAATGGGAGAGAATAAGAAACCTTATAATTGCACATTTTATCTCTTTTGTCCCAATCACCTATTTAAAGGATGGATCAGTTTTCGTATATATAAAAATATTCCTTAAAAAGATCCGATTTTCTTATATTTCATTGAATCAGGTTTCATATACCTCAGAAAATATTATTATTCCTAAATTTGAACAAATAAACAAATTTGGATTAAACGGGCTAAAATTAAGCCGTGTGTATATCTCCGCTTATTCTGAATAAAAACAACCCTTCTAGGACCAGATGATAATTGGTGATGAAAAGCGAATTACATATGAGTTACATTGCAAGAAAAATAGCATATTGTCAGTCCGAACCAACTGTTCCCGGTCCACATAAACCCGTCTAAAACCCGAATACAAGGTAATAGAGTGTATAGATTAGAATGTACAACACATAAAAGCTTTTGAAATTTAATGAAAAGCTTAATTCAGAAAGATACTGCCAGCAAATGGATGGTTGAATGAAATTTAAGAAAAGAACCCAGCGATATTGAACAGGAAGTACATCATACTGTATCATGATAATGCCACACCACAACCTGCTTTGGGATTCATCATAAAATCCCAGTGCAAGGCTGGGAAAACACGTTGCATATACCAAATTCTGCAGACCCTGATTTATTTGATTATCACCATTTTCTCTATGCACAACTTTTTGCAGGATAAAATTCGAAAACTGAATCAAATGTTCAACGAGCACTACTTGAGTGTTTTGCCACCAATGACATGGCGTTTTTCAAAAATGATAATTAAAAATACTTATCACACTGGAGAGAAGATATAAGTAAGGATGTAAATTAGATTGTACAGTCATTATTATTAAAAATATGTAAGTTATTTCATAAACCAAAAGTTCTTTCTGGTAGACCCAATACATAGTAGAATCCTTGACTTAACAATTTCTATAAGGCTTTTAAAAGGAGAGAAAAGCGAGAATATTTAGGAGACAAAAACGTTTCTTATAAATATAAATGATATTTAATATAATATTTTACAATCTTATTATAAGATCCTAATTCGAGAGCAAGCCGGCGATTGTTCACCAAGTAGGTAAACTTTTTGGCTAAATTTAAGGATATTTTTGTATAGAAGTCAATTTAGAATGTGATTTAGGTAACATGGGTTGTGTGTGTATCTGATGTTGGAAGTGGGGGTTACCTACCATGTAATTTGGGCGTTTTGTTCGGGTAAACGTATTGTATTTGTGTAAATAAAGCGTCTTCATCTAAATTTAATGTGTTATTCCGTCTTTTCTATAAATATACAGTTTTCAGACCGAATCCTTTTGATTTTGCTGTAAGCGGGAAAAAGGAATTTAATTTTCAGTAAATTTACCCCAAGAACATTAGAATCTTCCAATTTATTGACATACATTGATATGTTATTCAAATAATATGGTACATTGTATTGTTATCTATTATATTTAGAACCATATCATTCATCGTAACGTATAGTTTTGATAAAAATATTTAACTTAATAATATACTGGTATTTTTTCATTCACATGATTTAGAACTGCACGTTTATGCATTTTTAATAGAAACAAATACGATATTTTAAATCAAACGATATACAGGTTTTAGGGTAATAAAGATTATCTTTAAGATATTTATTAATAATGTGCGGATTATATCTTTCGAGAAATACTTCTATTCTTGCTGCGTAATATATTTCCCATTTTATTCCGTTGCTTTGTGTGCTTTGAGATTTTTGCGCTTCTAAATTCCTCAATGATGCCATTAGGGATATAAATCCGGAAACTTCACAGGCTTCTATGAGAAATGTCCTTTTTTTTTCTCTTTATCACTGCAATAATTCGCGTTGATTTATAGCATGATGTGTTATCCTTTTCGAAAATCATTTCTGTTATGTTAATACCAAAAGATAATATATATAAAAGAGATGACTTGATTTCTGAACAAATACCATTTGTATTCTTCCTACTTTCGAGTATAACACATTCAATATCATTAGGAAGTTTAAAACAATTTTTTTCTTATATTAGACAATGGTTACCACACTCCTCGGATTTGAAGCACTAGCGCATTAATAGATCTTGAATGCAGTATTGGATTCCAGAAACAAATATAGTCAATAGAAAAATAATGTCATTCTGGTATTTTATTTTTGATATTTGTAAGTTTTGATAAAATATTAAGGGAACACATCCTGAGAGTAAATGTTGGAAAGAAAAAGTTTTTATTCACCATATCTTAATATAAATAAATGTATAAAATATACATTTCAGAAAAAAGAAATTCATTTCATATACGTACTTATTTAAAATTTTAATATTTTCAAACGAAAAATTTCAATATTTTGAAATTTCTACTACTTCTACAGAATTTCCTGCTTTTATACACTTTTTTTTTCAATTTCTTAGAAGTTTTCCTAATAATTATTTGCATGATTTTAGCTCTACTATTATTATTCATAGTTTATTTTTGTATCATAATACTACGAAAAACATTAAAAAACAGCTACATAGAATTTTGCGGACTCTTATAGAAAACAGCTATTTATGTAAACGTCTAATTCATGCTTAGAATTATCAAATATACTATACAAAAGAAAAGTTTCAAAACGTTGTATTGATTACAAAAAAAAAAAGTCTTAGCCTATATAGTACATGATCGCCATGAACAATAACCTGAGAAAAAGCAGTTAAAAGCCTTAGTGGGCTATGGTAGAATTTGGTTATAATTTGGCTCTCTGTTAGCGAAAATTTAAATTTCTCACTATATAATGTATACAGAGCTCTGAAATTTTGTACATATATTTAGAAAAAAAAATTCAATAATAATAATAATTGTTGTTTTGGTGAATTTTAGGATATGGTGTCAACTTAATACGGAGGATGTGTATCGATAACTGTGTAAACGTTTTGGTTCAACACAATATTCAACTAACCCTTTCCCGTTTGATTTCAAACGTCGAAGCGAGACACTTTAATAACATTGTTTTCATTCAAAAATCCATGGAATTTACATTAATTTCATTATATTTTGTAATAAATGTTGAAACTTAATGAAAGCTATTAAAATTTCGTAGAGAAGAGGGGAAATGTGGAGTTAAATTAAGAAAATCGTTCAAATTCAGTGACGATTAATAACTTCCCTAAGTTATAATTGACAATGAAACGTGGATTTTTTTCTTTGATTTAATTAATTATCTTAAGAAAATGAATTTTGAGATTAACCGCATTTAGTAATTGTAAGAAGCCAAACAATCGTATAATGGAGAGAAAAGAAACTTGAATCAAGTTTGAGAACTAAATAGAATGAATGACAAAATTACTTAAGAAGACATAGTCCTTTGGAGAGCCAATTAAGGCTTTTCAAACAAATTAGTTGAAAGTTAATGGTTAGGTAAGACTGTAACTGGCGTACCTAAATAATGCAATACGTGGTACACCGATGTTGTTACTTTGTTATAATTCGTGCTACATATTGATTATGTGGGTTAAATTCTTATATGTCTAGACGTAATAAGCCTAACTTTAGGTGTACGTATGGGGTCATGTGTATGAAAAGTGTTATGGGTATCTGATGTAATCATGTAAGGCATTTGTGCTATTCTTTAAGAGAAACTTCATTTACGAGTCGTCGATAGGTGTAGAGGGTCATCACATAGATAAAGAAAGGTTCTCTTCTTCCTTAATAAACAGTTCACATTTATGAGAATTATGTGTACATTAACCATCTATGGGTTATTCATCTGTAAAATTCAGAGTTCATGTGAGGGCATCCCAATTTCAGAACCGCTGCTCCATGCTCGCAGGAACCACATATTAGTAATTAAAGTAGTCTCAAAAGAATGACATAACAACTGTGCATTGAAAAAATATCTATAGTTTATATTTATTTCAAAATGATTTTCAATCATTATGAAAGCTATTTTCCATCCTAAGAATTTCTTCTTATTTTATATTATAGAGTTTGTAACACCCGGTCAACCCGGGCATTATGTTGTGCCATCACTAATATCTAATATTAAACAATACGACACCAATAATTGCAGAACCACCAAAACAGCTTTCAACATTTATTAATATATATCTACTAAGACATTAATAATAGTGCTCTCCAGGTTAAGTTTATTAACACTTTAATTCAACCCACCAATAATAATCTAACAGCTTCTTACCAATTGCAACTCTGAATCTGGAACAACTGCTGAAAACACTAGAACAATTCTCAATCCGAGTGGTTTACACTCGGACATCAACACTAATCTATAAATCTGCCTTTCAATACTATAGCATTTAGATTCCACCTCCTCTCACTACAACGCCTCTCTGATCCTCCTTCCGATGCTCTACTCCTTCAGATGGAGTTTATATACTTCTTAATTTAACCGCTTCACTTCATTCCTAACTGCTTTGCATATTACATTCTTCATCACGTTTCATTTTTGGTTGGGCAAAGGTTGTTTAGCGAAAGCAATCAATCTCAATTGAAAGTCCGCAAGGTTAGTGAAGAGAAACCGCGAATAGCTCAATGTCACAAGTTCATTTCACAAAATCCTCAAAATTCAATGATATTATATATATTTTTTCAATTTTGTATATAAATTTAATATTTTAGGTCATCTCCGTTCGGCATTTTACATTCATTGAAAAATATATTAATATCGTACATGTTTAATCATCGAGCTCTATGGCAAACACACGTGTACAGACAACGTGGTTGGGAAAGGAGTACGAGCTGTTATCATGTATGAATGGGCACGTGAGCTAGAATGTCCGTCATCCATGAACCCTTACAGACTGTGTGTGGTGAACTGGTCATATCTCGTTAAATTGTTTGTCGCTGGTGTTACCCGTTTATTAAAGGAAAGCAGAGAGTGGTGGATGAAGGTCGAAGTGCACGCTCTTCCACATCTATGAATGAAAAAAAAAAACGTTGCTAAAGTGCAGGACCTGGTATTAAAGAACAGACGCATAACGGTGTCAGACGTAGCGTGTTATTTATTTATTATTCTTCTTCTTTTTGACAATAAAGTTTCCCCGTGAAAAAAAAAAATGACAAAACTTACTTTCGGAACATATAATTCAAAAAGTTGATGGGCACTACCATCAATTATTATTTACCCACTCCCCATTCTTCAAAATAGGAAATTAATAAATATTCTAAGTACCTTAAAATATACCAGACATAAATTTACATTTGTTAAAGAAACAAAGCAGCAGAATTCAGGAGAATTCAAAAAAATTCTTAAACATTGCCTTGAAATCAAAAGCACATTCTATACCCAATGAAAAATATTTCTTTCAAGCGGAGGAAAAATCCAGTTATTTCTTTCAAAAACAGTTTCTTTTATATCAAACACGAACACGAAAATATGAATGGTTTTTCTTCTTCCACCATCACTCCATCGAATGAATAGAGTGAATGCAAATTTTCAAAAGCAAACACGATCTCGGCCACTCTACCTTTTGAAATAGAAAAGTAAAGAGAGAAGCGAACTCTCAATGTCCAAAATACGAAATAAATAGGCGAACTCTAGTCTTCAAACGAGTTACTTTATCCCTATAGCATGGCAAAAGGGAAAGGATTTATTTACTCCTTGAAAAGAAACTCACTTTAGATATAATTGTACACTCGAAAAAGAGTCTGATATTTTGTCATATAAAAAATGGCTTCGTTTGTATGAGATAGAGTTCTGAAGCCGAGTGCCTGTTTCCTATTTACTTTTCATGTAATTGTTCTAATTTTCTTATTCTAACTATGAATGCATAAAGTTAAATATTCTTATTCGAAACATGGGAATAACCAAGTCAAAATGTAAGTATTATAAACTTCAAGATTGCAAAAAAAAAAAAAAAAAAAAAACAAAAAAAAAGCAAAAACAAAAAACATTTTTAGCATTTATTAAAGAAATTATTCTAAATAAATAAATTTATTAGAACCCTAAACATAGAATTAAATATTGATTCTTCTACTCTCTCTCTCTCTCTCTCTATATATATATATTCTTTACTAAATCATTTCCTTCAAGATAAAGTATATTATATTTTTACTAACATTTCGTATTACTTATTTAGTATATAAAATAAATATTATGATAGAAAACTATATTTGTACAAAAATGCCATTATGTTCTGTATCTAATTACTTACATACACTTAAAGAATTATGTTAAAGTGATTGAAAAAGAAGGCCACTGGTGAGATTTGAACCAGGGACCTCTCGCACTGAACATGATAATGATAAATCTCGATCACACTTCTTCATATCTGGTTTTATAAGAAACATAAAGAAATGGATAAAGGAATATTTTTGATTTCAATATTGGTTCAACTGAACTACTAAATAAACAATAGAGATACAACTAGAAGTTCTTGCCTTCATACTTTCTCTCCTTAACTTTAGCTCTCAATTTACTTGACACTAATTTTAATATACATCTCGTTAAGAATAACTTTGTAATACGGTATTCATTCAGAGAGTAAATGTATTGAACCTGTAACGCTCACAACAGGAAAATTTTCCAATTCAATTGGCAAATCTGGGTTAGAGCTCAAAATCTTTTTGGAGTAAATTGCGGTCTCGATTGCTTCAGTTATTCGAATACTCCTGATTATAGTGTCGTGTTAAAATAATGGTTTCTGTAACGAATCACGACAGCTGCGAGATGAGGAGCGTAATTCAGCCCTATGTCCTCCCGTGATGTTGTGTGGAAGATTCGAAATGGAGGTGCCAACACATTCGTCGTCATCTTCTCTTAAAACGAGTTTCAAACTTACGAGATCCTTCGCTAATTGCCATCGTTTTGCTTCTCATAAGATTATCGTTTTGGCCCCCGTCCAAAAGATTAACATTACATCCCCGAAATCAAAATGGTAGACGGGAGCCTTGATAAGGAATTACAATCACTATAGTTCCTTGGTTCTTTTTGGAGCTAGGACTTAATTAACTCTCATTTGTTCGATTATATTCCTTTCAAATTTGAATCTATTTTTTTCCAATAAAATCTAATGAAATTTCAGTATGATCCTAATTTTAGAAACAAGTTCTATAAAATAACAGTATTTTGAAAAGAGATGAAATTATGAATCCAAAGCAATAATTAAAAGTTTATATTTGAGATTCAATCTTGGTTTTATTACAGAGTTTTGTAAGCTCGATTTTATTCCATTCTATTGACTTCACATTTTCCTTTGATTTACCGGATTTCTGTTTGATTTAGTGGATGATTTATTTTCTGAATTTTTTTTCTTTGACGCGCTAGCTGATACTTACTTTTGTTGAAACAACAACTTTAATGGTTATGAAAATAATAATTTGAATAAAGTATTGATTTAAATTCTAATCTAACTTTTGATGCCTGACTTCATAAGAACAGTGGGATTTTGTAAGTGAATTAACATTATATTACAAGTTCATCGCAAACACCCGAGAAAAATTTAAGGGGTGATGGGAAATATCTATACGAGCAATTTTCAGCATTCAATCTATAGGTGGAGAGCAGGTGGTGATCTGCTAGATGGCGCTGTAATGAAAAGCATTTAACACGATTTTTTTACACATCGTCATTTCTAACATGGATTTCAGATGGCATGGAGACGTACAGCAATCAGGAAAAGATTACTCTTTAGAAATCATAGTTAGAAAGGACAATGTGTAAAGAAATTCCGATTATCATTCAGAAAAGGTATTTAAATTATATCATTTTGAGAATGTTCATGCAGTATTGAGCAATAAAACGAATTTCCTGAGGGAAACGTCATTTATTATCATAATTAGTTGATAAAAAAGGCTATAGGCAGTTAATGTATTTCATCAAAAATTCACAAGACATCAATAAATTTCTAAATTTTATTTAATTAAAGTATATAAGTTCCATATTCTTTGGAGTATTTTTCTAAATTATAATTAATTGATTACTGAATTATATAGAAAACAAACTGTATTTTTAGAGATGCTACATAATATTATGCGGCTCAAACCGATCATAACAACTCTCACCTCATTTAGAATATATTTAAATATTATTTAATAATAACTTAACCTTCTGTTGTTAAATTGTAGTAATTAAAATTTTTCATGAATGTGTGAAAGTAATAAATTCTACTACTGAGATATTACTCGTATATATATATATATATATATATATATATATATATATATATATATATGATGTCTTACTAAATTCATATCGTGATTGTAATAGATCAAGATATATCGTAACATATGAAACTCACAGCTATCAATATAAAACAATGAAAGTGTTTTCCAAATTATTACTAAAATTTGTACCAATACTTAAGTGAATCTTAAGGATATAAACTAATGGAACTGGATCCGTAGAGAAATGTTCTGGGAAAAGTCATCTGAAAGCCACAGTGACTAATGAATAACTTACATTATTCCATTAGTGACCTTCTCACCCGTATCGTAGAATTAATGTGAACACAAAAACCTTAACTTCAAGAGTTTCTGATTCCATAAGGCTATTTGAGAGTGATCGGCTTGATAGAATATCTACTTTTTGCGTGTCACTTTCTTCTGTCGTCAGAAAAATTCATTTAACATTTTCCAGTAGATCATCAACCTTGACTACGGATGTGTGAGAGACCCTGTATTTCTCTGATGAGTACAGATTAAACAAACCCTGATACTCGTTCCATTATCATCTGAAGGGAACAAGCAGCTTTCTACATGTCCTCAAACATCCAAAAAAAATTCATGTGTAGTACAGAAAGTTTGATGATCTGATAAGACATTATGCTGGACGTGTGCAATGACTTCCCTGTTTTTGATAAAGGCTCTATTACTGAGTAATAGGGATGAAAGCATTGAACCATGTGTTTTTCTATTCAAGGATATAGTTGATCCTGATTAATCTTAGGCATGTAAAAGCTGCTTCATGTACGACTGATGTAAGGACGAATTACTAGAATTAGAAGAATTTTACATAAATGCTTGGAGTACTGGAGTAATGGGGCTCCCCAGAGAAGGCTTTCATAGCTCCAAATTTATATTGAGTAAGCTCGGTCTTCTTGATTAAGAGTCACATAGTATGTCCAGCTGGATCACTGTACCTTATCCATGCAGAATCTATTTCAGATGCTTATGAGAGGGCGGTTACAACTCGCCTCCCTGTTTCCTCAAATTATCCATTACCTTAAAATGGAGTGGAGGAGCCAACTTCTGGATGTGTGGAGCCAACTTCTACATAGATTAATATTTTGTCCCATATTCAGAGCGATTTTATGTACTGAAAGTTGCATAACTGTAAGACTGGACTGTACTCCCTATTAACCCATTTTTGTTTTATCTCATAATTTATTTTTTGATTTTCGTGCGCTGATGAGCCGTACCTATATTATGTACTTGCACTAATTCCATTAAACTCTGTCAGTAGTTTTAAAGATAGGCAATTAAAAATTAAAAATATCTGAAATTTAAACATCGTGTAAATTAGAAGAAAACAATTCACTTCAATTCTTAGCATATTTGTATTTGCATTTTTAAGGAATGAAAAATGAATCACTGAAATAAAAGTTATTGATTTAACAGAATAAAATCAGTTGTAAAATGCTGAACGAGAAATAATCGATATCTCACAGGATTAATACAAGAATACATTTTCAACAATCTGTCACTTAGATTTATAACAAAGTACATGTATTTAGTATATCTGAAATAAAAAATCGTATTTCAGTGGTTAACAAAACGTTTTTTGAACTCCACTCTTTATTGAGGTACCGTTTTCCCTCTAGAAAAACACAGCTTCTTATTTATAAAACTCTCATTGGCCAGTCTTAATATATTTGGTTGGGAAATTGTTCTTTTACAGAAAATGAAGAATACAAAATTGCACTTTTTGAGATAAGGATTTTCAGAAGTATTCTTGGAGGAATCAAAGAAAATGAACTTTGTCAAAAACGTTTTGATTCTGACATTTATATTCTTTTTGATCAATCTGATATCATGAAATGTATTAAAGTAAAAGGAATGGACTAGACATTTTATATTGTTAGAATGGATGAAAAAAATTCAAGTACAGAAGAGTTTTTTTGGAAAGCCTAAGCGGAAAAGAGAGACTAAAGCTGATTCAGTTGAGTCGGATTTTCAGGTAATTAGGGAGAGAAACTCGCAAGAATGAGCAAATTCTTGGAAGAATCTTCAAAACAAAAAATGCCTTGACGTTCTTTGGTCCGTTGAGTCAAATGTGATGATAATACGAGAGCTGTTCTTTTTTTCAACCTCCGATTCGCTATAAAAAAAGACAGGTGAATATAAAAAAATAATTTTATCACCAAAAGAAGTAATGCATAACAATGGTTACTTCCCTACATAATCACCTTGACAATTGAGGTATTTGTCATACCTGTGAACAAACTTTGCAATACTCGCTTCATAAAATGTTGCCGCCAATGAATTGAGGGGAGTTGTGACCGTTTCTTTGAGCTAATGGTCAGTTTAGGAGCGCTGCCCCCCAAGCCACTTCTTCAATTCAGGAAAAAGATGAAAGTTACTTGGCGCTAGGTCGGGATTATATGGTGGATGTTCGAAAAATGTCCCATTTAAATTGCTCAAGAAGCTGTTGGGATGGGGAAGCAGTTCGGCCATCTTTAACTTTCGACACCATTCACGAACAACACCATCACTCATAAAGCTGTTTCCATACACTCGACTCATTATTCGATGAATTTCCGGAGCACTATTCCCTTCTGCCTGCTAGAAGCAAATAACACTTCGCAATTCACACTTGGCGGGAGAATCAATAGAGACAGCCATGTTTACGTGACTGCAGTTCAACAAGAAAGGGCGTGTTGGACTCGGCAATGACAAAGCGTATATAGGGAGAGATGCGCAGTAGCCTACCGCGCACACCAGCTAGTTGCTGCATTCCTGGTCTTCATAGTGTGCGATCAGAGGGTGAAAAAAAAACAGCCCTCGTATATATTTAGATTTTGTAAAGGTAAATATGAAACAATATTTAACATATTTTGAAAACGATATAAATTAGGAAATATAATCCTATTAAATTCTTAGCATATTTTTGTTTGCATCTTTAATGAATGAAAAATCCTTAAAGATGCTAGTAAAATATATGTTATAAATATAACAGAATAAGATTCATTACAAAATGTTGAATGTGAAATAATTGAAAATCTTCACGTTCAATAAAAAATACATTTTCAAAAAATTTCACATCAATTTCATAATAAAGTATAGGTTTTTAGATTCTGCGAAAAGTAAGGATGGAACAATATTTAATACATTTCATCTTAAAAAAAGTTCTTTTATCTGAAATCCAGAAATCGATAATGAAAGTAGAAACCTTGACAATTGTTTTGAAAAATGAATTATTTGGTTTGAGCTAAAGAAATATCTGAATAGGCGAATTGGCTAAGAGATATATGAATAGGATAAAGCTTAACCAATAAAAAATATACTTTAATAAAATGTTATGGAAAACATTCGCTTATTGTTTTTCGATTTAGAAAAGTTATATAATTTGAGCCAGGCCGTTTATTTATTTAATAAAACATAAGATTTTTATAAAGTTTTTTATACGTAAGGCGATTATTTTGACATAAATTAGTAAAAATTTGTCCATGAAAATTGATTAAACGTTAAAAAACCAAAAGGACGCAAAATTCAAGCATACATTTCTATCTCAATCAACGAAAATACCAATGGAAGAAGTTGTTGTGGCAGAAATGAGATCCAGATCTGAAAATAATTTTTAGGGTTGTAAGAATTATGTTCTCTCATCCTGACTTTCAGATCTCTTTCATTAAAGAGTATTCAAAGAATGACTTATAATAGGTAAAAATTTTGAATATTACTACGTATTATGATAGCATGTAGATTCCTTTTAAAATCATCTCAATACAACTTTTATTTACGAGTATCTCCTAAGAGTATAAACATTTGCAATTCACATAAAATAAATAATTCACGAATTCGTGATTGACCCAAAATGAGTCTAAACTTTCACAAAGCACACAAAAGACCAAAACAGGAAAAATCCAATTCATTTTAACCCCTTTCCATTTCTGAATCATAATATTAGATACTTCATATTTATGAGAATCAGCATTCGTCTATAAACCAAAACGCTTTCATCGGAATGTGAAAATCTTCCATTTAAATGATAATATTTGCATGCGCATTGAAAATATTTACTTTTTGGCAGTAAACACTTTAGCGCGAGTAAATGCCAAATAGAACTTTATTTTTTGTTCCTTATAATATTTTATAAAGCGAGAATTCACGAGAAAAATATGTAATTGGTTAAAGGGAAATAAGTAGAAAATATCATATTATTAATACTACTACTGAGAAAATATATATTTCATTGCTTAAATTGAAATCTAAATTGCCTAAACTAAGATCTATTAACTCATCTTCAAGCAAAAGTTAATGATTTTGAAAACCTCATCAAAGCCATTTCTTAGGTGAGTGAATAAATTACCTCATTAACTCTGACGATACAAAAAAAAATCAATTAAAAATGAAAGATGTTAGAAAATAATTTTTATTGTTAAAAAAATCTGTATAACTCATTGGCAAGGGTTAATAAATATTTTTAGTATAATTTTCTTTTTTAATTCGTAATAAATTCTTACA
Source organism: Nephila pilipes (assembly GCA_019974015.1). Taxonomy (NCBI): domain Eukaryota; kingdom Metazoa; phylum Arthropoda; class Arachnida; order Araneae; family Nephilidae; genus Nephila; species Nephila pilipes. Next base: position 59,739 of record BMAW01030721.1, on the reverse strand, counting down.
ACATATAGAAGGTTCTTACAAAAATTATTAATATAACAAATATTTCTTACTTTAATTTTTTACAGAAGAATTGCAACTTTTCAACATCTTACCATTATTTATATAATTATATATTCTGAATTTTCTCTCTCTTTCATAAAAATATTTTTTTCACTCTTATTTTACTAATAACTTTAATTTAGATTCAATTATTATAAGGTATGCTTATGTGTATATAGGAGATAGAGTTTCGAATTTTTCAATAAGAATATTTTCTGCGCTAACTGAAAAAGTTTAAGAAAAGGCTAACTGAAAGTACCTGAAAATAATAAAACCAACGTATATTTCACTTTATATTCATGATAAATTCTCACGCATTTTAGAACAATTAAAATGCTGTCTCAATTCTAACATGAAGAACATTATATTGATTGTTTTACTAATGCTTCTATTTAGTTTTCTAATTGTAATAACACAGGTGCAAACACCTATACTTTTTAAATCTATATATATACAGTAATTTAGCACCGTGTGATATTCAATAAATTGTATTTTTTCTTTAAATAATGAGATGAACATAGTAAAAACACATTCTGCAGCTCCTTATTGACACTCTGAAATAAAATTTCAGTGAAAACAACAATACTAAAACGATTATCGTGCTAAGAAAAATGTCTATCACTCTCACAATTTTCCTTTTTGTTTGCTTTAAATGATTAACAGTTAACTTGAATTTAATACTTAAATAATATTGTCTAATTTAAGGGCACGATTAGTATATTACTTAAGAATACATACCGAATAAAGAAGGATGTAACTCATCTAACATTCTTAAAATACAGTAAATTAAATAGATAATTGCTTAGAATTCCATTAAAGGGAAAATATCAATATAAAACCTCCATTATGCTATAATAAATGTAAAAATAAAAGTAATTTCCAATTGGCCTAATTTTACTTTATATAATTTCTCAATTTGAGAATAAAACATTCAACAGTCAAAAGTTCATTTGAATTTACCTTACTACATGAATATTTTAATGCTTCCCTTTCATGATAAAAACAGCAGTTCAAAATTTTTTTCTATTTCCTATGAAATATACAATAGTATTTTTAATACATAAGTAAGTAATGAAATAAGTACTATCCTAAAGCTGCAGACCATAAAAGTTCCATTTTGAATGTTAGATCCAATAATGGAAGAAACATCCGCTGATAAGTGAATGGTGAGTGTTTATTAAAGTTGTACTGAGAAACTTTGTTTCGGTTTTATTAACGTCGCAATAGAAGCAACACAAGGGCTATTGGCGATGGACCTCGTAATTTTGAACCTCGGTCAAGTGAAGAGGACGATACCAGAGCTGGCATACCCTCTCCTAACTTCCACACCACACCATTGGTAGAACTTTGGTCCTTGACAGATTTAACACACATCAGTGCTACGCGGCGGGTCCTTAATTGCACAAGGCTCGATCCTGTGACTTGGCGACAACCGGCGGCCACCATGACCACTAGGCTACCTTGGCAAAGCACTGAGAAGCAACACGATAGCAATTGTTGGCGGATCTGAGAATGTTGAACCACGTATCGCAGATTCGCAATCGGCATTGCTTTCAACGTTAAGAAAACATATAATACCAGTATTTTGCTTCTATACTGATTGTCGGTTTTCAAAATGTCTGTGGATTATTACGTATGGGTTTTTTGTCAACTATTTTCCCTCATTGCAAAACCTCTTTATAAATTTGGGTATTTATCAGTTTTCATGAAAAGCTTTATTGCACCCTCTATATAACAATGACACGTGCTGTAATACCCTGGATTGAAAAGAGAGCTTTTGAAATTGTTCATTTTATACTATTTTTAATTTCCGTTGCTTATTATGATATTAAGATCAATGAGAATTATGTTTCCCAAACAATTCGAAACTTATAGAAATAAAGATATCTTAAATATATTCGAATGTTATCAGATCTAAATGGAAGGATATTACAACTCAGGGTTGTACGCTTTAATATTCTTGCATTATTAAAAATTTGGAATGAAAAGTTGCGTTTTTTTTTTTTATTTATTTATTTTTTAGTTTCTTATATTTTATTCTTTTCAAGTTGTAACTAAATAAATAATTAATTGTTTTTTTATTATAAGAATGTATAATAATTTGAAAAAAAATACTGCGTTATTTATTAAAATTATTGACTAACTAGATAATAGAATAATTATTTATTAGGAATTTGTTCCCCAAGAAATATGAAATACAAAATGTCTGGAAAACGGATGGTTAAAGTATTTTTATATATTTTCGCCTATTAAAACCACGTATGAATAAATAGATAATCTTAACAACAAAAGGATTAGAAAATATAATTAGTTAACGAGTGTACATACAATACATATATATACATACATATAAGTCGAATTCAATTAACAATACCAACTTAGTAACTTTAATTACTCAATAAATTTAAATCCAAAAAATGTACTATACTTGTATTGTAAATATAAATTTAGAAGACGAGTAATTAAAACCAAATAATAATAGAATATATTCTTATAATATTTATTGAATTTTCAAATGTTTAATTAGATCGAACTTTTTTTTGCAATTAATTCGGTTTCCGAAAAGTTTTAAAAGAAAGTATAACGAACAGAGATTTAGACGAACATGTTTGGAAAACGCATAAAATATATTTTGAAATATGTCCTCGCAATCCTCTTTCAAGGCAACGTTCTCGAAATTAAAATAGTATTCTTGTTTCGTCATTTTCTGCATCAAAGTCAGGTCTTTCTTTAACGCAGTTAATTTAATATTATTCAGTTTTTTTCTCAGAAACAGCGATCCAGGACTTTTGATCTACGGTTAAGAAAAAAATGATGATCGTCCATTGTGTACAAATATACATATATTATTTCATAAAATTCCTTTTCATTCTGCATAAGTTTCTATCGCGATAAATGTGTCTGTTCTTGAGAAAAAACAATGAAATGGAACTATAAGAGGAAATTTAAATTCTGTATATAACAACCGTAACTACTCACAACTACTCTCGCATTGTTTCACTATATAAATAGAAAAAATTTCGATCGAGTGATATGAACCATAAAAATCTATTTCTAATGGCATGCAATAAACAGTTAAGGAATTTGTTTACATAACTTCCAGTCAAAGTTGATAATATGTCTTAGATGAAGAAACTAAGATATTACTGAAAGGTTAAATAATGAAAAAATAATCAATAAAATGATTAGGCCTATATCTTTTATTGATATCTGTAAATATTTATTTCTTATGTAGTGTAGTTATAAACGTTAATCTAGATAAATAATTTTAAAATCATTGTTGCTCTTTCAAGATGTGCAAACAGAATGGTAAGTGATCGTATTAAATATCAAATTTTTCTGAAGTCAGTACAGTTATCCGAAGTATTTTTTTATTTATATGTGCTGTTTATTATTATTTAATCAGAGTTTTAAAATGTGGTATTTTATTTCATCTTTAACTAAATAATGACAAAAACTGTGTGATTAAATTGTATGCATACAAGCGCTATGTACCTTTTGATATGATATATACGATAATAATAATAATAATATATATATATATATATATAAATGTGTGTGTGTGTGTGTGTGTATTATAATAATTATTATTATTACTGAAATAAATATATTTTAGGATGCATACATACTATTCACATGTACATGAAGCATGTTTTAGTACAGATCAAACCAGTAGATAGTGTAACAATTTCTCATTTATGTATAAAATATTTTAATGAAATTTTCTTAAAATTTCTGATTGATGGAAATAAGGATGATATTTTAAAATTAATTTGTTAGTGTTTTACCATATAAATAAGTAAATAAGAATCGAAGAAATTATGATAAATGTATTCCATTGAAGCAGAAAAATTTGAGTAATTGGCGTCAATTTCGCTTATTTAATAATAAAAAAAAATTGTCTTTTTTTTTAAAAAAAAGAATATAAAGTTTGAAATAAGCTATTTAGTGAAAAAAAATAATAAAATTGATGGTAGCTTAAAGAATTGTATTCGAAAACCTTGAAGAGATGTTACGTTTTCCGCGAAGTAAAATATGCTGCATATGTATTAAACATTTTTAAAATTTTTAATTTTTCTTATAAAATGACATAGTTTTATTGAGTGAATACTAAACTAATTAAGTTAAATGCAGAAACGTACGCGGAACACTTTTTGTTAAAAATCTTATGTTTGTATATTTTTACTGATAATTTGTAACTATAGATAAAGGTATTATTTAAGCGTAATAGTAATTAGAAACATAATAACAGACATGGAGATAAGGTAAATATTTTATTAAGTAATTAAATTATCAACAAGGTTAAAAGAATATTGTAACTTATATTCAGTAATGGATTAACATGTATGAAATGTTTCAGTGTTCGAAAACAAATATGTAGAATAATAACGGGAATCCATCTCTTTGAATTTTCAACACGATGTTCATAAAATTGTAATAAAATATTTGGTTCTTTGGAAAGTAATTCCGTATTTTTTTAAAAAAAATGAAGTACGATTTTCATATAATGAATAAATATTTTATCGGATGATGTATTGTCTATTCCGGTCCAATATTCTTTATCATCTATCTTGCAGAAGCATTATCATTCCATGCTCATTAAAATGTGGTTTTTTTATGGCAAAAAAAAGAAAAGAAAAAAAAGTGATCCAGGTGACTTTTGACCTTCTAATTTGAAGTTTAGGTTTCGCCACTGAAACATTTTTGTAGATACTGGAACAAATAATAATGAGAAGGTGCCAGATCTGGAGAATATGGAAGGTGTAGCAGTATATCTCATCTGAGCAGTAAATGTTTTTGGAGAGTTAACAGACTTTGAGGTATCACATTATCTTGAGAGAGCACTACACCTTTTCAATGATTACTTATGGTCTTATCCGTTTAAGTGAATCATTCAGTGTATTCAGCAGACACCAGTATATTTCAGAATTTGTCGCTGTGCAGTCCGATAAGAGCTCAAAAGTTACGATTTGTTTGAAATACCACCAAACTTACAGCATCACATTTTTTTTTTTGATGAATATTGGCTTTCGAATTGCTTTAAGTCGTTTCATCTTAATTACTCTGTCAACTCTTGCGTTTACCATTGTTGTAAGGACTGTTTTGAGCCCAGTGGTAACGTGCTTCCCAAATGGATCATTTTCTTGTTGATTGAGATACAAATCACAAATATCAAAGCGATGGCACAAATTTCCGTCCATAAGAACAAGATGAATCCATATGTCGAGTTTTGAGAATACACCTAGGCTTTTCAAATGATTATGAACGGGTTAATTTCATAAATTTAAACTCTCAGAGTTCTTACGAGTTGTTATTCGCCAGCTTGCATCGATTAATGTCTTTACTGTGTCTTCATCAGTTTCAATTGTTCTTCCAGAACGTGATGCATCTTCAATATCAAAATTGCCGGATCAAAACTTTGCAAACTAGTTTTGGCACTGGTATTCTGCCATTACATTTTCTCCATACACATCAGATAATTTTGTTCTTGCTTAAAAAGCATTTTTACCTATCCAATAGTAAAAAATTAAAATATATCAAAAATGCTGCTTTTCACACTCCATATTTGAAATGGTACCAACGAAATACTACTGCTGACTAAATCAATCGAACCTTTTATCAAGCAAACCTCCCTATATCAGCTGCCAAATTGTATTCGACATATTTTTGTGCAAATTTATAATGCTTATGCTGCTTAAATGAGAAGTCGGTAGAGAAATATTACAATTAAGTCCTCTGTTTGGTAAAAACAAATTACTTACGGAACGACCTAGTACTTTTTATTGGCATAAATTGTAACAAAACATTTCTAAAATTGTGAGATAACAAAATTAATTATAGGAAATACAGGTTTTGCCTATAATTTATTCTTAGATTCTTGTTGAAAATATTTTGCTTTTGCATGTTTTGTTGAGCTGAACGAGGGTTGTTTAAAAGAGTTCCGACCTAACAATAATAAAAGAATTTCTTTCTTTCAATTCATTTTCATTTTCTATATAGTCTCCGTGTAAGACACACATTTCTTCCAGCAATATTCCCTTCTCCTTAATCCGTCCAAATAGTATTCGACATTTTTTTGTGCAAAATAATTCCTTACGAAGGTGATGGCCTCATGTCATCCGATCGTAGTTTTTTAGACTTGGAAACAAAAGGAAGTCGCTTTAGATTACTCCTAGCTAGTAAGCGGGGTAGACAAGCAGTTCAAACCGTAATTTGTAGAATTTCGACATGGCAACCACTGAGGTGTAAGACGGCACATTCTCTTAGCGAAACGCAATTTTTTTTCTCTGCAAATGTGGGCGTGTTTCCACAATTTCTGACTTCAGTTCATCAGGTAATAATGCATAGTATGCTCCAGTAATGGGTTTTCCTATCTGAAGGTAATCAATAGAGATAACTCAATGATAATCCCAAAAGTAGTCGCCATCAGTTTTCCAGCTATAAAAACAGTTTCTGCTTTTTTTCGGAACCGATATTCCCTTCGCAGTCATGACTGTATTTTTGTTTCGAGCGTATAATGACGCATCCAAGTTTCCTCCAAAATAATTAATCGGCGCCAAAACTCTGATTTATTGAAGATGATGTTTGTTGTTTATCAGAAATGTTTATTAGAACACGTTTTTAGTTTAACGTGAGCAAACGTGACACCTAACGAGCGGACAGCTTTCTCATGCATACATCTGGAATCAATATGTGAGAAACACGTTCTTGGGTTATAGTTGCTATCTCTCTAACATTAATTCGACGGTCGTCTAGCACCATTTCGTGAACTTTAGTGATGTTATCGTGAATGGTAGCAGTGTTTGGACTTTCAGAAAGTTCATCGCCTCCCAGGCTAGTACGGCCACGTTTAAATCCCCCTGACGAATTTCACAGTGGTAAATGATGGAGCAGATTTTCCATATACAGCGTCTGACTCATCTTTGATTTGCGTATCCGTATTACCTTTCAAAAATATTTAATGATAGTTCGATACTAGATGTTTTCCATTTTTACAAGAAGCATTCACATCTACTGGTTCAAACGATTGCCAAGCAACAACTGCGCGTCTAAAAAGGTAAAAGTTTGGTGAGTACCTGCCAAAGGATACGTTCCCACGTTTGCTATCTTTTGGTGTCGGATGCTTCCTTCTTCAAACTACAATAGGAAACGTTTGAGATAACTCTTGTAAGGAATGTATAAGTACATTAGAGTGGCTTGAGAGAGGTTTTTATTTCCAGCATGTTTTGGCTTGTTAGTATACAACGAAATATTTCATCTTACTTCATAATGTTATAGGATTATTTCAATCAAACTAGAATTAAAAAGTAATTACGAGTCATTTTATAAGTTAGTGATAGTTGTTATTAAAATATTTTTGCTTTTCTGTGTTTTCTTGTTCCGTACTATGTATTTAGTTGAATTATAATTACTATATTATATATTATAATTACTATGTATTTGCTGAATTATAATTACTGAATATTACATATTATTAATTTTCTCTTTCTGCAGAAAATAAACCCTATTGCATTGGAAAAAGACACATAGTTACACTTTTAAGTTTTATTACCTGTGGCTTGCTAAATGCGAATCGTCTAGTAGTAGGTGTCGGGATTGTAGCAATGGTGAAGCATAGTTACACCAATGAAACACCCCACTTAAATGCAAGTGAGCCGTCGTGCCCTGTGGATTCAAGGTCGTCTAATACTACTATTAAAACAGAAGTAAGTAAAAGTTCTGTTATAATGTGTAGAAAATAAAATAATTAAACTCTCCGTTATTTTCAATATTTGTTATGACAAACAAATATTTTTTGCAAGTCTAGCATCGAGAAAACTTTTGTTTATGATAGAATTACTTAATATGTTTTTTTGTCATTCAGAATTAAAATACAATTTTGTTAAATTGTTATAACCTAAACATTCAAGAATTGTTGTATAAATATATAAATAAATTTTAAATCCTGTATTGAATTATGTGCTCAAAAATCAATAATATGTAATTCCTTACATATTTAAATATTTATGCAGTTATTAAATAATGGGTTATAATTTAAAGATATCAATAGATTCTTTAGCCACAAGTGTTGGCACACCACCCAAATTTATAATTTTTCGTTTTTTTTTCTATTTAAAGATTTTAGAAACTCACTAAATAATCACATTCCAATTAAGGTATCCGACAAGGTTATAACATGATTAATTAAAAACATGTAAAGGAATAATTTTTCTTGATATATTAAGAATCATCTGATTTAGAATGTTCAAAAAATTATTTAAAAAGTTTAATTGTAATGAAACAATTTTAAAAGGCAATTTTTTTAGCATAAAAGAAGGGAAAAATAACATATTTTCAAAATATTCTCTTTTAATGAAAAATCTTTCTATAACGTTACTATTCAGAAAATGTATACATATGATATCTGTTTCACACCCTGGGTAAGAGAGGAATTTTAAATAATGCACAGTATATGCTGAGTTACTATAAGTCGAAATGACAACACTTCTTTTTTAAAAAAAGTGCATTAAAATGAGAATTTTATGCATTTATATGTGAATAAATCTACTTATAAATTATACATTAAAAATACTACTTCGGGCTCTCAAGAACAGCATGAAAACATTTATATCATATTTTATCAAAACATAGTAAAACGCCTTTGAGATATATCACCTTTTAAAAATTGTAAGTAAGTTAAAAATTATATACCTCAGAAAATAGATTTAAAGTTGAAACTTGAACAAAAAATTAAGATATAAATAACAAAAAAACTCACCCCCTTCTTTTGTAAGCCGCACCTTATTTTTTCGATATATTTTTGAAATTTGTTTTTTTTGTTTTTTTTTTTTTTTTTGTTTCTCTAATTTGTTTAGTCATTATTGAGGATGGTAGCTAATGTTGTTTGGAGTCAGCAATGCGAATAATGTTAAAATTCGTAAAAGTAGCAACTGCATACTGCCCGGGAATCACGTCGGAACAAGGAAGAAATCGATAAGATGCTACAAGGGTAGATTGAAGATGGTCAAACAAAATATGGGTGGATACATATTAAATTAATAACATTTTTATGTTTTAAAAACAAATTCGATGTCTATTAAAAAACGAAAGTTATTTATATGAATTGTCCTATTATGATACCTGATACAAGACATGCGAATTCATGCTTGTAAAACATATGGAAATGCTTCCAGTTTTAAAACAGTATAATACTGTTACTTAAACCCGGTCAAGGAAATGAGTAAGGAGTTAAATTGGGAGATATTTTCACATGAGGCTAACTAACAAGACATGCCTCCATTCTATTTTTATTTATTTGCATCTACTGGACACGCACTACATATGCAGTGCTTCACATGTTATGAAAAAGACTCGATGACTGGTTTGCTTCAAATGAGGAACAGACTTTTTGGCACAGCATCCACTAATTATCAGAAAAACGAGAAAAATGTTTTGCTAGTGAATGAGCATTACTTCGAATAGTTTTTGTTTTCAATCCCATACAAAAAACGTGTATTTTCCAAGCAAAATTCCTGTTTCATATTTACATATTGGGTACTTATAATAAATTTCCAACTCACTTATAAAATATAGACAAGGGAGTTAATGAATTTTTACTAGAGACGATTCACATGTATAAGAAACATATCTTGATTTGTTGGGCAAATATCTTCTTATTTTTATATAATATAAAGTATTAATAATATAAAGGTGATAAGTTTTAATATGATGTGCATTCATGTCGAAATTCCTTACAGAAATTGACATTTCTGCTACTGCTCGAAGGCTCCAAAATTTAAGAATCATGGTTGTAGAGGAATGAATAAAAATTGCTTAACTTTTTCCGTTTGCGAATATAGATGTTGAGGCAGTTAATTAAATGACAGAGGGGAAATTTCAATTGATGTTTTGAGCTTATATCAGTATGCTATCACAGAAAAATATATATTTTATATTATCTTGGTTCTAATGTTTCTAATATTTCACATTTAATTCATCTAAGTCTTTCATATTTTTCTTAATTTATGGATTAATGCTTCATTTTAGGAAAAAGGAGAAATGGACTGGGATTCAAAACAGCAAGGATATGTTTTAGTAGCTGGATTTCTTGGTTGCTTCCTGACGCAAATAATAGGAGGAAAGATTGCTGATTCAATAGGAGCTAAATTGCCTTTAGTGGTATCGAACATAGTTATAGGTGCATCAACCTTCATCTCCCCATTTGCGGCTCGTTGGAACATTCATGCAATGATTTTAATCCAACTTTTGAGGAGTTTGTCGCAGGTATTTCATGGAAAATAAATTGAGACTTGAAATTTAGTTAATCATAATCGATGAATGATAATGTTGAAACATAATTGCATCCTTGAAATGTTCTATAATTTAATACAATATATTTAGAAAACAAGTGAGATTCGTGTATAAATATTTTTATGCTATTTATTGAAAAATCTATTTACTTGATACGTGTCATATCATTTACAAAGCGTAAGTGAGAAATCGAAATGCTTTGAAAAATTTAAGGATCTTAGATTTTGGTAATAATTTTGTAATGATATTTTGCAATGTATTGGTAGTCTAACATTATGCAGTAGATTATATTTTTTGTTTGTTTATGAACCATCGTAAATAATAAAACTATTCAATATTTATACAGAAATCTAAAAACATTTTCGAACGTCTTAACTGTGTTTCTCCTCAAAATTTACTGAACCATCGTGTAATGTTCTTGTGCATCATATTTATATAAAGTGCTACTAGGATCAAAAATTTCCCGGTATTGGTCAATAACAATTTAATAAAATTATTTACAATATTATTTTATTTTCCCTCACTTCGTTGTCCCTCTCCGTGTGGTGAAACTCTTCGAAACACTCCTTGGTAAACGTTTTTGGAAAGGGCTTTCTGTAGATATGTCGCATTTTCCATCGGCGATTTTAAGCAAACCGGTTTTGGCCACCATACTTAACAAGTGGATTATTGGTCTCCCTTGTGTCTGGATATGATCCTTATTGAAGACTTAATAACAGCTGAAATGGTATAATAAATAGAGTAACTTTTCTTTTTAATCATGAACTGTAAGGCTTTCATTGTTAAAAACTACACACATCTTAAAAATAGTCAATAAGTTAATGAACCCAATTGAAGAGACATTACAAAAAGAACACCACAGTTCTTTATCTATCGATTCAAAATATGCAAGATCACTCTCTCTCAAACCACGCTTAATTCATTTTAATCCTATCTTATATTTAAAGGATATAAGCCTTAGCTTACGAAATCACTCACAGCGATTTATACAGTGTTTGACTACTGCAGATTCGACTCCTAATATTCTAAACAGAAGTCAATTCTAACCAACTTTACTACCAATAATTAATTTCAATAGTTCATTTCAATTTGCAAACCCCTATCTTCCTGATTGTATCTTATGTGTATGCCCTTATTTTTCTTTTCAGTTATATTTAGCTTATATATCCTCAAATCTAAATTCAATTCACGCTTCATTTGATTGGAATAGAGTATTAATTTCATGCAATTCAAAATTTAAAAACTCCCCGAGATTAGTGAAGGGGAAGTCATTGATAGAGTCGAACGTCACACGGTTCAGTACTGATCTTTTTAAGTCTGATTACCTGGAAACCAAAAGTAACCCTCCTACCAGATGCTAAATTTTTGATCTGGTTTTCCTTTCAAAGTTAAGGAGATCAGTGACCAATGGATAACAATATTTATTCAGATATTCATCCGAAAGAAAAGAATATATCTCGTGGTTTTAGCAGAGCATGATTAATTTCATCCCATACAAAATTTCAGTACTGAAGGGATTTCAAAGATCTCTTACACATTTGAATAGAATGTCTTACATGAGGATATTGTAATAGTTTTTGCCGCGAGCAACTATCCCCCTAAAGTGTCATATGAAAAGTAAATGCAAGCACAACAAGCTATTTTATCTGATTATAAATATGAACTACAATATTTTAAATTATTTGCATTAAATTAGTTTAAACAATAGTCTCCAGGTATATCTTGTCGAACGCTCTCAGCACTATCGATTGCAATGGAAGAGAAAGAGCACCCACTATGAAAATCAATGCTTAAGCTAAATTGATGAAAACATTAATGTCATTCGCACATTGCAGTTTTTCTTTCAATTTCTTTTTTTTTCAGTATCTGAAGGGTGTCAGAAGATGATACCGCCAGCAAAACACAGTATGTGATATTAGCACGCTTTTCTGAGGACATTTAAAAATAAAACGAAAATAAATAACTCTTTGTCAAAAACAAGCTGCAAATTTGTGACGTATTTCTATCATCATCAATATCTTAACAATGATCTTAAAGTCTGATTAAAAATGCAATAAATCCAAACCTGCAATTCAGAATTTGCCAGAGAAAGACATCTTAACAACATAGATATGCAAGCACAAGCATTGTTTCTCTCTAATCCCCCTTAACTCAGATAATCCTAGTTAGTATTCCAATAATAAAGTGTTATCTTACTAAATGAGTCGTTCCGATTCACACAATCAATGTTTATAAAAGGTTCGCCATATATTTCTTTAACTGGAGTCGCTTCAATCAAAATATTTAATTACTATCATCCAATCAAATTTAAAAATATCTATAAGTTTGTCGTTATCCTCAACCTCTCTTCTATTTTGTTTCATTTCGATTTAGGTCAGATATCTCTATTCTTAACTCAATTCATTACCTCTCTTACATACATTTAATTTACCTAATTCTATTATATTTGGTTGGCAAGGAAACGTAACTGTAAGTATTAAAATTATCAGAAACACCAGAGGTTAGTGAAGAGAAGGCCACTAAATGCCCGACATCGAATTTTAGCCGAGAAATAATGGAAATGGATTACATATGGCTCAACGCTTTTCTTAGCCATCTAATGTTGCCTGCTACTGTGTGACTGAGACATTTCTTATTCAACGAATACTTACTTCCCAGTAAGAAACCATTCCTAGAATTTTTTGATCCTACTTTTATGTTGAAGTGTTTTTCATATCAGATAATGAATTGCCATCAGGATAAATGTTTTCATTCTTTCTTTTATTGATGTAGGGTTTTGTACTTCCATCGCTATTCAGAATGATGAGCAACTGGTATCCAAGAAACGAAAGAGGGCCTTTGACAACAATAGCAGTTTCCGGCCATTCATTTGGAGCTGTATTTGGCGGAGTTGTGACAGGATGGTTTTGTGACGTTCCGTCGTTAGGATGGTCTTCGGCGTTTTACTTTTGGGGCAGGTGTTAAAAGACTTTTTGATGAATTCTTGTTATTTTTATCTCGATATAATATTCATAAACCCGATCATACATTACATTATTTTCAATTAAAGATTTTACTTTTGCCTTTATATTTATCATACCTAGAGTTTCTAATAACCTCTTAAATATGAATTATTCAAAATAACACTTGAGAAGGAAGTCAAATTATCTGGAATTATTACAAAACGAGGAAATATTCTTAGTGAAGCATGTTAGCGTAGCGTTAAATTTGGTCCGTAGTAAATAGGGCCAAAAATATAGTAATTGTATTAAATATTATTAAACAGCTTACTATCAGGTAGAGGAGAAAGCTGTTAGAAATAACTAAGTTCAGAAGCTAAATTTACTTTATATAATTTTCATGAAATTTAATTTCAATTTTGAATTTACTTTAAAGTTACAAATTCATTCTTATCCGCAACTATATAATGAATAGCTTGTTCCTGTCGCTTTTCTGATATCATTCTGTTGCTTTCGGTGACGGTGATGATTAAAATAAAAGGTCAAATAGGAATATAAGCTTTAATAGTTTGGTTTTATACTTCTAAAGAGCCTATGACATTTTTTTTTGTTTCATTTACGAGAATGGGTTGATATTCGCAGTACATATTTCACTGATCTTGTGCGTCGTTTTATACAGTCTATTTTATTCGTTACATTCGACACTCTTTGTATGATTTTGGAAGATTTGGTCATTCTGTATATAGTCTCGGTAATACATTACATTTAACCTATTTTGTCTTGTTTCTGAAGCCGGATTTTGTAAGATGAAGTTCTTCGGTACACGGACAATGAATGTCATTATGAGTTAGATATACAAAAGCTGAACAAGAACAGTAAGGGGCATTTTTAAATGTTAATCAACTTAAGTATTAAAAGAAGGCCAATAGTTAATCAAATATTATTTCAGGTATCGGCTATAATGAGGAATTTAAAGTCGTATATTGGATGAAATGTTATCGTGATTTTTATTATTAGAATGATTCCAGTCTAATTTCCAATAGTCATTATTAACACCTTTGCAGTATCGTAAACCTGCTGTGGAGCATTATTTATATGATTTAAGATCCATCGTGTGCCATAGGTGATACACAGCTGTATGTTGATTTTATATGCTATAAAATAAAAAGGCTAAAGGAAAACTTTATATTAAAAGTTAAGTAGGATAATTTTTTTTTAATATAAGTATCCATCAACAACTATCTCTATTACTCGATTCGTCTGTCATGATAATTATTAGCTTAATATCAAATCTAAATTCAAACTTAATTCCAAGCATAGATAAAGTAATTAAAATAGTTACACACAAATAGTTCAGGTATCTAGTCAATTATTTTTCAAAATATTATTTGCTGTTTCATTCACAAGGGGAATGCTCTCTACCAATGGAATATTCATATCTGAGAGTACTACTAACTTTTATAATGCAACAAAGAATTCTTTAACCGGAATATGATGCTCGGATATCCACAAATATCTAATTTGACTAGACAGCATTAGGTCCTAGTCTCTATGAAACGCATAGACACTCAAGAAGCTCCAGCTCACATTTTAAGGCTTTCATACCTCTCTCTATATATCAAATTCAACTCCATGTCGCTTTTATGCGACTTGATTGCATCTATTCACTCCCCTTCTAAATACCTCCTAATTTGCGTTGCCACGCTTCAGTTGAGTAGAAATAAGCAGGTAACTTAAATTCCAAGCAGGAAAAAACCCTCAGATGATAGTTATATAATTTTTCGCAAATAGCCTCCATGCTACATAAGTTTTAATTTTAATTTCTAAAATATCACATCATTAATTTTTAAAATATCATAAAAACTACTTTAGGAATACCAGAACTACCGTTATTAATCCCGTTGCCGTTGTGTGGTAGTCAGGAGAGGGAGTGTCAGTTGAGGTGTCGTCCTCGTCCCTTGACCGATATTCCAAATTACGAGGTCCGTCACCAATAGCCCTCGTGTTGCTTCTGGTGTGACGTTATTAAAATCAAACCAAACCAAGCCGTTTTTAACAGTTTATATTTTATGAAACAATACATACTAAATCGAAGTTTTCTTATTTTGTGTATAAATAAAAACTTTCGTAAAATTAATAAACTGCACCTCTTGGTGAAATTTGAACGTTGAAATCATAATAATATTTTGGCACATTTACAGCTTATAGCACAAATACGTCAATATTTAAGGTTAGAAGTTTGTTTAGTCTCTGTTAAACTCTGAAATTTTTGTTATATTCCTTTAAAGATTATCATCATGGATATTACAAAACACTATGGACACTGTTTTCGAGTCCAACTGAGCCTAAGTATTTTCCTTTTAGACGGAAAGGAAGTTTGGATTACGATAATGAAATGACAAACTATGTCCCAGAAAACTTTTAATTTTATCGTCCAAATCGTAAAATTTAGCTTCGGATAGTAATTATAAGTCAATTAAAGCCATTTCAAAACATTTGATATTATTATAATAAGTGACAATTTTAGCAATTAAGTTTGACCAAGAAAAGTTTCCAATTTTAGATATCTTGCGTGAAATATTTCTGTAAAACTATAT
The DNA here is from genome assembly GCA_019974015.1 of Nephila pilipes. Lineage (NCBI taxonomy): Eukaryota > Metazoa > Arthropoda > Arachnida > Araneae > Nephilidae > Nephila > Nephila pilipes. The sequence continues at coordinate 43,874 of BMAW01030721.1, read as the reverse complement.
CGATATTCAATCTTTGATAATATTTATTAATTTGAATAAGTTACTTGGATGTTTTTTTTAAAAAAATTAAACCACTTGTTTACCAAATTATTACCACTTGTTTGTGCCATCTAACGATCCAAATTAGAATTTATTGAGATGGCTGAGAAATAATGAGTGAAAGATAAATTATGAAATATAGTTGGCAGATATTTTTGATATCGAGTATTGTTTACCCATTTAGTTATTTTCTAAGCATGATACATTTGATAATGATATTCTAAGTCGGTGTTTTGAAAGAATTGCGTTTAAAATTTATTCTGAAGGAATATGATTTAAATATTCATTTTGTTTGATATGTACAGTTATTTTTATACTGAAATTTAAGTGCTTTATAATAGAAAAAAAAAGTATATCAAATCATTAGACGTTTTTGTATTTTCTAACATTCTAAAATAATTTATTACAAATATACCGCAGCTGAATTATATTCAAAAAATTATTTTTCTGAAATTAAATTCTGAAGTTTCCTTTGAATTTATTCCAATAAAGAATAAAGAAAATACATTGATGATTAAGATTTGTTTTAATTATGACATTAGACTCTAATTTATTAATTCAAAATATTTACTCAACTTAATATCAGAACAAAAAGAATGTCTGTTGCTGATGCCTATATAGTTATATTTATGCCAATGTTGTTTTGTGCTTTTGAAATAATTTTAAAAATATTTAGTGATGTTTCTTTTATTTCTTTATTTCAATTTTAGGGATAATTACTGCAGGAATTGGCATTTTACTTCAATTTGTTCTATATGAAGTCCCTCAAAACCACCCGAATATAACAGAATCAGAATTGAAATATATTACTGAAGCACAAGAAAGTAACATGTCTGAAAAAGTATGAATGGTAACTGGATCTATATATGTTTTATTATTAATTGTTTTGCCATGGACCATGCATTTTTAAAAAACAATCTGCTAACATATGTATAAGTATTTCTTTAAATTAAGTCTTGTCTCAAATTTGACATTTATATTGTAATAAAATCTATATGAAAATTATCCATAGGCAAAAAAGAACATTTACTGAAATTTAACAGTGCCCTAATTTATAGATTGAAGTATTTTCTTAGTTCCTAGATAAAATATAAAATAAATTACACATTCATATTATTTACTGTACTATCAAGATTGTATATTATCAAGAATAACACATTTACAAATCAACATACGAGTGTCAGTCAAAAAGTTAGTATCATTTCTTAAGGAAATAAAACAGGCAAGACATATTACAATAATTTAATTTGTATCTTAAAGTTCCATTCAAAATCTACTTTTCAATATAATTACCTCCGTTATTTAATCATTTGTTGAGGCGTGGTACAAATTTCTCGATGCCATCTGCAATGAAATCCCAACCAATGTCAGATAACCATTTTTAGGTTGCAACTTTCATCTAATCATCCGAGTTGTAGTAACGCTTTGAAAGTTCATTCAAGGGATCAAGAAAATGGAAGTAATAAGGGGGAAAGTCTCGGCTTTAAGGAAGGTGAGATCCCACACTTCCCACCTAAAATGTTTCAGAAGTCCGCAGGTTTTATTTACTTATTTATTTATTGCTGCATACGAGTAGCGATTTCAGAATTTGTCGCAGTTTATGGTCTTCTCTCGCCCTCATCGTCGTCACTATGTGTACATCTGTTTTCAAACATGTGCACCACTTCGCGATAGCTTGACATAGCGTAGCATTTTCACCATACACTTCATGTAGCTGCCGTTAAATATCAGTGCAGTTACATCTTAACGCCCACAAAATCGAATCGAATCACTTCATGCATTTCTAATTTGAAAGTAACTTGCTGCTGTCGAGACATGTTTACAACTGATTATCAGAAAAACTAAAACACCCTCGTGAAATCCGCTACGTCACACGATAAAAATAAATATCTGAAATGTTGCTAAATAGTTTCATCGAAATAAACTTTGATTGAAATTTTTTACAAAGCAGTACAACTAACTTTCTGACTGACCTACGCACTTACTTAAAAATAATCTTGTAACCTAAAATATATTTAGTAACGAAAATTAATTTGGAACATATTGTAAGTTTTTTTCACAAATGAATAATTTTATTATTCATGTCATTTAGGATGATAATGATTATTTTCTTAATCTTATTTATGCATTGTTATTTAATAAGTTAAAATCGATGCATTCATTTTTGTATATTTTTAATTTTGCTGTGACCTAGTAGTCGTAGTCAGTTACCGTGGTCGTTTCATTAAACCGTGGGTTGGAACCTAAATGTCACTAAAGACCAACATTAGAGGAGCTAATACATGTTAAATTTGTCAAGGTTCCAAGTCCTCCGTTGACGTAGTTTAGAAATTTTGGAAAAGAGATGCAACCTCTGGTGTCTTTTTCTTCATCTTATTGGGTCTGTTACTTACTATCTTAATTACTGTCTTACTTTCAAAATTACTGGGTCTGTTGCCAATATCCTTAGTGTTATTTCTAAGCGGGATGTTAATAAACAAATAATCACTCAATTTTTATTTATTTCGTTAATGTTTTATTTTGCTATTGATTTTTATTCTAATTTCACATACATTTGTGTTTTGTTTTGTGATGTGTAAGTTTGTTTTACATAAATCTAGGAAAATATTGAAAAGGAAAAAAAAAATATTAAGAATCCTTGATTTATATGACGTATTTATCACTATAAAAATTTTACAAATCGGTGATTGAAATTTAAATACAGATCAATACTTTTTTTACACTGGGCAATACTTGTCATATCGTAGGATCAGCTCCTGAATTTCATCCTCAAAGAAGTCTGCTGCCTTGTGAATCAACCACCTACAAAAAAAATACTTCTTGAAATTTGAGGATACTCTTAAGATAAAGACAAAATAATAATGGGTCTAATTTTTGAAATCTCGTATCAAATTTATGTCTGTAAAGATAGACGGTCATCCACTATGCTCATTTTCATTAACTTTAGTACGGCCACTTTTAAATTATTTCATTAATTTTTATAAGTTCATCGGTCCAATCTGTTTTAGTTTACTTCATTAAGTCGTTGAGGAATTTCAGCAACTTCCATGCATTGTGCATGCAGAAAACTAATCGCAGCACTTGTTTCATAATTATCAGGATTTTCAAGTGTCTGAGACATTTTAAATACGCAGAAAAAATGTAAACACGGACAAAGGCTTCCGTAATGGCATCTGTAACTAATCAACAAATATAGGTGATCAGTGTGCAAGTACGGAATTCCGACAACAACGGCCATATTTATAAACGGTACTTACTTAAAACACAGTTCCTATGGATTATTTACTTGTTCATAAAAAATATTTGCATTTTAAAGTGAAATCTTACATGCTCAAGCAATATATTTCTTCAGATTACTCCACATTTTACAAGGTTATTAATTTAAAAGAGTACCCGTTAGTTTTTCTTATTACCTTTAAATCTGATGGTTGTAGTTAATATTCTAACACTGAAACCTAATTGTTTAAATCTTAATTAAGTGCAGGAGACTATTTCCAACACTATTGGATTGTTACAACTTTATTTGTAAAGTAAAACAGAAATGGAGACGCAAGAAGTTTCTTAATCCTGTGATAATTTTATTTTTGAAAAATATAATTTTTCTCAATTTTTTTATATTATCTTTCCTTGCAACAAAAGTTGAAAATGTTCGCCACCATTTTGAATACAAACATGAACACGTCGAACCAAGTTTCTTAAAGCACTTTTCAGTATTGTTGGTGTTATTGAATATATTTCATCAGTTATGGTCTTTTTCATCGATGTTTACAGGACTTCTCTGGACAACCCTATCTTTGAAATAACCCCACCAAAAAAAATCTAATGGGGTGATGTATGGTAAACTTGGTGGTCTGAGGCCTATTGAAACTAAACGGTCGTCAGAGAATTCCTTAAACACTTCCATTGTTAGGTGTGACGTATATGGAGTAACTCCATCTTGCTGAAACCCGGAATAACGGTTCTGTTTCTCCAGTGAAGGAATAAAAGTTTGAATTATGTCCAGGTACACTTCGGAATTCATTAAAATCGAAGAACTAGTTCATGCTGATAATTTTTATTGTTACTATTTATAATCTTACGAAATTATCTTTCAAAAGAAAAAAAAAATATTAAGAACGTTTAAAAATGCTGACGATTTTCTAAAATCATTTGAAGCAGAATCGGAATAAAAATTACAATTATGTTCACGTGATATTATGTTTAAAAAACCATTTTTCGCTTTTAGAAATTGAAAAAAAAAAAAAAAAAGTATTAAATATAAACATTTCAAACAATTAATGACGTTGAAAGGCTTACTAAATATATTATTGATGTGGATAATACAAGAAAATTAACAGGTACACTTTGTACTCTTTTAAATTGATTGCCGTATATTTATTTAGTAGTTGTTGTTGTGTTTATGGGCAATGATTAGTCTACTTTAGACAGTCCGAAAGACCTGACCGACAGCATCTACCATCAGGTGTCTTAGGACTGTAGATGAATTCCTGTTTAGATAAATAATGTGTGAGACAATGCCAAGTTTACAATGATAAAATAACTAGTTAATGGCTCAAAAGTTATAATTACATTCTGAAGTCATTGAAATTTCTGGGTAATTTCTACAGCTGATATAGGTTTCTTGTGTTGCCACTGTAAATTTTCGCATTTTTGTACACATGTTTAGTGATGTGTTCTGAGGATTACTATTGTGGATATTATTACTCTGTAACAGTTTAAGGTCTGTAATTTAAGGTATCTTCAGTAATCGACTGAAAGGTTTTCACTCAGAGTCATTGTTTAAATCATCCAGAGTAACGGTAGAAATCTGGTTCAAATTTCATGCTTACTTGGCTGGTAAATTTGTGCATTCAATTCCGTCCATGTTGCCATGTGCAGTGGTCCATTTAGGGTCGCAGGAGTTTCTTTTATCTGGTATTTTCTTAAGTGGATGATATATGGTGTGAGTGAGTTAATTGATTATTTTTAATTGTCTCTAGAACAGATTTTGATTCTAAGAAAGTAACTAATACAAATTTGTTATGCAAAGGCAACGAGCTTTAGTTGGTCTCTACGCATGCACAATGTTTATTAACTAAATGTAAGTCAAATTCCTTCACGATAATGACTAATTGGAGGGTTGTTTATTAACTTCACACTTAGCAGCAATAATAGGCTTACGGCAATGTGTCTTGGAATTTTGATATTCGGTCCTGTGACGAGGACAATACATGAGCTGATCCCAATCGAAACTTTAGCCACGGTACATGGTAGGCATCAATTCTCGAATCCAGGACACGACAAAAACAACTCTAGCCAACAAAAACAACTCGAAAAAAACACCGCTAGCCACTATAACCATTTGGTAACTCTGGCCATTTTAAAAGTCTATTATTTAAAAGTCTATTTAAAATGTGTCTAATATTTAATGCTTCGGGCTGCTTATATTTACTCTTGTCATCAGCTCATCTGATACGCAACTGATACTTGCATAACGAATGTGTCGTCGTAAAAGTAAAATTATTTAACAAAAATATACTCATAATTTTTCCTAAAAATATTATTTGTTAATTTCATATTATACATATCTATCTCTAATTGTTTAAGTGTTATTCATTATTAATTAAAACAATAGTTTTTGATATTAAAATCACTCTTGTTCATTGATTGTTATATAGGAAACATTACGCCAAGTGTTATTTATTTAAAATGTATTAAAATATTTTAGTCTCAATTTTGAAATTAAAAAAAATATTCTGAGCAATGTTAAGTAAAATCCGCTTTATGTTTGAAAAATAATGTAATACATATTTTGATTTCCTTTTATATAGAGACCTACAACTCCGTGGAAAAAGATATTTACATCTATACCATGTTATGCATTTTTCTATGGCTTATTTGGTCACTATTGGTCAGTATATTATTTTTTGTCAGTGCATCCAACGTTCATGGGTACTATATTACATTTACCAATGACCGAGGTAAGTAAACAACTACAATTTTACAGTTAGAAGTTTTAGGAACAATCCATACTACCACATACTTCTCGTAGAATTCATTCGAATCACAAAACGTATTATGCACTGCTTTTGAACCATTTGCTTGTCCAATGTGTGTATGTAGTAGAAATAAGGACTACTGACTAAATATCTGCATTATATTCTTTCATTCGGGAGTAACACATATCGAAAATATATATAATATCATTATGTGTTATAAGGGAAATTATATGGAAATAATAGCTTAGCAAAATTAGTTAAATATATGACAAACCTTTTGGCTCTTGCAATTCAGTTATAATAAGAAAACGTGTTGATTGTCGGCAACAGAATTTTCAATTTTATACCAGTAGATTCACGAGAATGATACTTGACCAGATATCGACTTTTACTTTCGGTAAGAAGTCATAATAATAAATGCAATCAAATGATGCCAGAAAAAAATTACTGCCAAATCTCCAATTAGCTTTTTTTGCATCAAATCATGTGTACGTTTTGAATCATGAGTTGTAGATGAAAGCCTTGGATTTGATTATTTACTAACTTCACACTTAGAAGCAATGCAAGAGCTGTTAGTGACAGTCTCCATAATTTAGACTCTGTCATGCGACGAAGGGGGCACATCAGCTGGCCTATCCATCTCCAAATTTCTACACCATGCTAATGGGAGAACTTATAACCTCAGTCAGGTTCAACAGCCCCACTGCCCGGCTAGTGTCTTAAAGCCTTAGAAAATTCCTTTTTAAGTTGTGAATCTTTCAAAATGAATTTCCTTGATGTGTTCCTAGGTGGAGTAGGAGAGTATACATCACACTGCCTCAACGTTACTTGAATAATTGAATCAAAATCCTTTTTGCCAGTCCACGACATTAAATGGTATCATTACAAACTTGTGAAGAAAGAAAAATGTCATCTTCCCAATTGGCAGGAATTTAAGAATTTAAACTCTCTTTTGTTAGAATAGTACTGAAACTGCCTTGAATAAATTCATTTACAACAGATTCTAAAATCATGAATAAGAAATGTCGAAAATAAAGAATACGAATTTTATTACATTCGAAAAAAATAATATGATTACATTTGAATTAATGGTCTGGGAAAATGATTCGAGGCTGGAGGCATCACTAGCAAGTTTCAAGCTCTACTTATGTGAGATTGGAAGCTGGGAAAAGTGAAAAAAAAATAGAAGAGCATCCTCATTTCAACCTAATGTTTCCAAGACTGAGGCCGTCTTCTTTTCCAAAAACTACTACAAAATTGAACCAGACAACTACTTGGAAAACAAAAACATACCCTGGTCCTTAACCACCAAATACCTTGGTGTTAGGTTGGATAAAATGCTCACTTTTAAACAACACATAATATAAATTAAAAAACAGTATAAATCTGCAGTTAATAATTTATCCCCCCCTTATCTCGAGAAATTCTACATTAAGTAGACGTAATAAATTGCTTATCTATACCCTGATATTAAGACGAATCCTGACCTATGCTCACCCAGTCTGGTCGCATTGTGCAAATACAACCCTAGAACTAATTGACTATGAAGAACTATTAAAATCTCAAAACGCAACCATCAGAATGATAGTAAATGCCCACTGGTATGTACGAAATATCGATATCAGACATTCAATAAAATTCCTACCTCTCAAAAACTTTATTAAAAAACTATCGATAAATTTCTTCCAAAAAATAGATTCTTCAACGAATAAAACCATCCAAGAAATTGAAAAATACACTCCAATCAGAAATAACCCCCAACTCCATAGACCACACGAAATTTTAATTTTCTAATAGATTAACTTTCAGCAAAAAAAAAAAAAAAAAAAAAAACCCACTCCCAAACTCCAGTTACTAAATCACCCATACCCACCCACCTATATATAATGAAATAGCATACCTAACCCTCGACCAATCACAGCGCGCGCTCTCACTGCGACCAGACTGATTAACCAAGCAGGAACTCAATATAATTCTGCTGCAATACTCAAAACTTTTCGACTTAATAGTTTAAATTCTACTTTTTATTGATCAAACTCAACACCTCTAGTTTTATTAACTAGCGGTAACTATATATATACTTAATTTTTTCATTATAGCTATTATAATTGTAACTAAAATGTAATTTTCAAAAGCAATTGCTCAGTAACTTAATTAATTTTAATATTCTAAACCTAACTCCTTTGCAAGTATAAAACCATAGTTTAGTCACCCCTCCGATTCATAGCCATTTTACTGGAGATTAAGGCCTGTGAGGGTTATGGACCCTAAAAAACGTATTCTCTGCTTCATTTCAACCTCCTCTTATATCGAGGGGGAAAACCGTCTAAGCTGTTGCAAAATCCCGTAAACCGGATCCAATATAAGGACAATTTCTTCCGATTGTAGTTATTATTATAGCCTTAAATTCCAAGGACATTAGACTTGCTCTTCATTAAACCAAAATTGATATCCTTTCAGTTACTGGAAGGAAATAGATGAGCTGTACTATTATTATGAAATAATTTACCTGTAGACTTCTACTTTTCAATTCAGTTTATTAACTACATTCCTATCAGAGCTCGAATGAATGATTTTTCGAACGAGATTAATGAATTAAACAACGTTATCTCTATTTAAACTAAATATATTACAAATCATCAGTTTGAGAAAAGCTGCAAAAGTAAGAGATTTCTTTAGCAAAACAATTGTGAGTTAAATGGAATTAAATAGAAATTACAGGAAATTCAACCGTATACAGTTGACTAAATTTAAAATAAGATTTAACCTTTCTTAATTAAACTCATTGTCATCTACTATGCAAAAAGTAGAATAGTATATATAAATTATGTCACATTTTCTTTCTTTAATCCCGTCTTTAAAGAGGCTCATTTTTTAATAACTCCATTAATACTGCTAGAAGATAATTATTTGCTTAACTAGAAGACACAATTCTTTTTAACTATAAAATGTTTGCATAAGCCAATTTGAAGAATTGAATATGATGTCTTTAGAAGAATCAAATAATCCCCCTCTAAATAAATTAATAAAAATATGAGTGAGATTCACATATCTATTGAACGTTTTCGATTTTAAAAGAGAGAGAATGCAGATTAATACATTATATCATTGATATAATTTGTGTACCGTTGTTCATCTGCAATTCTTGATACTATACCTTCTAATTGATTATTTCCTGAATATTCTTATATTCAGACCGTTGTGCAACATAGTATTTTGTCTATTGTCATTCAGTGACCGACTGACTCATTCTCTCTCAGACTTTCCTCGTATTTATACCTCTTCTGGCCAGTTGTGATGTCACACAGTGAAGCTTAGGAAAATTCTGTAATTTTCTTCATTTGGACATTTTACCTAGGTGCCAACATTTTCAGGAACCCTTTTTTTTTTGTCACCAAATCCGCCAAATGTCTCACCAAGTCACCAAAATGGTCCATCCTAACAGTAAAGGGCTTATTGCTTACGCATCCTTTGGCTGATTAATGACACCTCTGTTTTTATTTCTTTTTTTTCACAGATGAACCGTTTCAAGGAAGCCTGATCTCGAGTTCGCAATAATATCACTGTTCAAACCTATATTGTTATAAAACCTATAAATATAGATTTCCAACAACAAAGATTGCAATTAAAAGAGTATAAAAATATAATTTGACCAAGTGCGTCTCGAAATCCTGGAGTAGGAATTTATTATAAGAGCTCAAACACAGATAATTTAAGATCTCGATCAATGAAGAAAAAACCGATATCAATTGACTACTTTTCTTTCCTTTAGATTATTTGTTCGTAAAAAAATCATTTAAATTTCAATGCATTGAAATTTCATAAAAAAAATTACGAATTAATTTCCTATGAATTTAGTATTTGTAATCAAATTAAAGGAGAACAAAATTCAAACATTCTTTACAGAATTAATTCGTAAATGTACCACTATGTTTACAAAAATATAAGCGTGAAAAAAACATTTTAATATTAAGGAAAGTGAAAACAAAAATATACAGTTTAAATACATTTTAATATTACTGAACGTAAAAACTAATGATTCTACTTTAAAGAATAATACAACAATGAAGTTCCAGTTAAATATAAGTAATAAATGTATTTCTTTGAAAAATTTTAATCCAATGGAACAAATATTTTTATACGAGAAGTTCTGGTTTATATATATATAAGGCTGTCATGTATATTCACATAATTTTTTTTATTTAAGCTTAAATTTTGGACACTAATGTATATTATTATTTCTGATTCATTATATTCTTGAAACACTTAGTCAATATTCTTTATAGAATGGAGCAGCATCCTGTTTACCAATCTTAACGAAATTAGTTGGCTGTTTTTTTGCGAGTTTCATGTCCAATTGGCTAATGAAGAAGAATTACGTTGGTGTGGACAAATTAAGAAAATACTGCACATTAATAGGTAGGTAAATAAAAATAATTAGTTAACTTCGAATCAAATAATCCTCGAGCAAAACAGTTACGAGTATATATATATATATATATATATATATATATATATATATATATATATATGACACGGATTTGCTTCCATTTCCGGCCCTAAACATGTCATTGTCTAAAGTTGTTGGTCTTCTTGATCATTAAGAGTCGTAGTTGAATTTAGAAAAACACATTTGGTATTATTGAATATCTAATGGATTTGAATACACATCGCAAATGTTTTGGGTAGCAATCACTGCGTTAATATCTTAGTGAAACTCAAAAAGCATATAATGTCGTATATGTACCTCTTCCAGTATTTGACTAGCCTTTTCACCTAAAATTACAAAAAAAAAACTAACATTTAATTATTTACGAGCAAATAAGTCACTTTAAACTTCAATGTCTTTAAGATGACTTTGAAGTACACAATGAGATGATAAATGACTAATGAAATTGACATCCACAGAAACGGACAGAATTTCAGGTAGACTTAATATATGTGTGTGTGTTTACATTTATATATATATATTAATATTAATATATATATATATATATATATATATTAATAAAGGTTTAACTTAAACTTGAGTCTAGAATAAACAGTTAGTAAAGCCGATCTATTAAACGATCTTTAAAAGGAAAATGCACGTTCTATTAAAGATTGGACAATATCTTTAAAACAATGTCATTCAAATAGTATACAAAAATAAACTCTTTTGTACTGATAAAAATGCATAATTGAGAATTTTAGAAATTTATAGTTTTTATAAGTTGTTATAGAAATTAAATTATTTAAAATAAAATTATAAATTATGCAGAAAATCATTCGACCAATTTCTATCCTAATTTACAATAATTGCTTTCATTTAATGTTATAGGTTGTATGGGATTCACTTTGTGCATGGTAGGAATTATCATGGCTGAATGTGATACAATCATCAATATTATTTGCGTCTGTTTCTGTTTATTTAGTGAGGGAATAGCATTGTCTGGAGTCCAAATAGCTTGTATAGATATGACACCAGTTTTTGCAGGTCAGTTACGTACTTTCTTTTCTTCTACTGGTAAAAATTGCAAAAATATACAAACGAAGATACAAAAAAACTAACACTTTAAAATGAATCACAAGGAAAACATTCATCGCTGAAATTTGTTTAATTTTTGTTAAAGTTAATCCTCGAAATTTTGGAATATAAATCAAATTACCTTTTTTTATGATAACTTACTTTTTTTTGTTCAATTTTTAAATCAAAACTGCCAACTGTGGACAGATTAGAAGAATATCAATTTCCTCTCTTACTTTTGCCATTCAAAAGATATGGGTTGTTTATATTAACGATTCCCTCTTAAAACTTACTTTACTATTTAGATGTCTCTTCTGGTTGACGAATATCAATGAAACTTGGTATCTACATTATATATACCATGGGAAAGAGAAATCTGCAATTAAAGTATTACTTCGAATTTCGATCACCAGATAAGAAGTCGGTGCATGAAACACAAAAACTTTCATCACAGAGAGATTTCTCGATCACTTGCAATAATAGAACGTGTTGCGCTTGCTTTCATTTTAGGAATCCCCTCAACCATCTTAATCACAGGAATTCAAGTTTGGAGAACAAGAAGTGTAGCCAGGCGAAAAATTTCTCGAAAATATCCCATAATCTCCAAAATGGGCGCGAAGCAGTTTGAGACCAAGAAAATAATCAATAGTTAACACACATTATTCAGTAATGTAATCAGAATGCTGAGATTGTTCATGCAGAGGATCTGTGCATGAACAGTCTCTGCAGATAAACAAATCACTGAAGAATAGATAAGCGAATAAGGGCTGAAGAATACATAAGCGGTATTACTTATCCTAATACCATCTTCAGACGGGTATAAGGATTTACAATGATCCTTATGAGAACTGCTCCGTCTAGGATAAAAGGTGCCTTGTCCTCCAACAAAATGTTCCCAGAACAACCATGGCAGTGCATTGTCAATGGTTGTTCTGGTCAAACAAATTCTAGTACATTTCCTCGGAAATGCAGGATTCATTTCTTGCACAATATGGATCTTGAACGAACTTCACTTTACAGATATCGAAGAATTTATCGTACTGTAAATAAAAAGAGAGACGAATCACGTTGCACAGTTTGAGCACTTGTTGAAGAATATTTAGAACCAGACGCTCTTTCGACCATCACAAGAACGACCTCTTTCACGAATTTCTCTAGAAGCCGTTTCCATCGTTTTCTTTTAAACATACCCTACTCACTATTCACCTGAAATTCAGTTATTATCTTTATCAACATTGTCTGTTTTCATTAGCCTTTCAAGCGTCTATGATCTCGTAGTGCAGCTTGCAAATTACTACTATTCTGATAAAACTTCACTAGTAACATTCATTCTTTCTTTTCTAAAGAGAAGATGTAAAATACTTTTATGGCAGATATCACGTCCTTTGTAGTACATGAAAAACGTCGTATATCAGTCGAAATTGAACTATTTCTTACGAATTATTCTTTCTTCATGGTCCATATAGCGTATGCGCTATGTTTCATTGACACCCATTTATCAGAATGGACTCTATGTAAGTCTAAATAGGGTAACTTTAATTATAATCAACAGGTATGTACTGGGAATTATGTCCGGAAAACATGACGGATTTTTCAAAAATTATTTGCTATTTAATCATTAAACCACATTAATTACACATATATAGGCGTATTCTTTACTAATTAATCTGAAAAGACCGAAATATACTTTATAACTATTTTATTTTCATCAAGTGCTCTGGCAAACATTTCAATCTGACCATAAAACATTTGTAACAACGGTCTTTTGTTATTTAATTTCACTGACAACTTTCCTTTTATTGACTCGATTGATAATTATTAGACTCCAATTGAAGATACGTAAGAGCAAGTTGAGATATTTTATTAATAATCCCTGAAGTGTAGATATGGTTGCTCTCTGCTCCCACTTAACTTGTCAATTCTAAATTGGGATCCTCTAATAAACTCTTAGCTGACTGATTCATTGGTTTTGATTCAACTTCTCTCGCAAACAGGCGATTCTTATCCTGATACTTTAACTAAGATTTGCTGCAATCCAAAAAATTAACTGCGATGCTTTAATACGACTTACAAACATTCTTCAGCCTCACATAGTCTTCTATATCCCTTTATTTTTTTTCCTCCTTAATAATTAGTAAAAATTCAAATTGGTTCAACAAGTTTTATTCTAACATATGCTCACGTGAATTTACTTGTATTTATTTTTAGCTCTCGAAAAAAGTAGAATTAATTCAAAATTAATATTAATCAGCGTAAAGTCAACGTACTTCCTAAACTCAGGTTCCCCAGAAGCAATAATTATTAGCAAAAGAAATAACTATATTCAAGTTCTTAATGCATTATATATAAACACAAGCAAAATATTCTAAAATTACGAAAACATTGCCAATGTTGACCACAAAAAGTATAGAATCCAGCGATTTTGCATTAAAAACAATTATTAAATTAAATATTAAAATAAGAGTAAACTATAAATTATTAAAGTTGACTGCAATATTTCTTTCTCATCTTAAAATAAATAAAGGCGATAAAGTATTAAATTAAAAAAGGTGTAATAATGAAAGAATACATTAAGCAAACTAAAGTAATTAATATGATTATACTGTATTACGTTGACACTCTTTTGCATCTAACATCATGTATCCTTTACTTGATACTCACGCACTTTTGAGGACACCATTTTCTCAAAATAAAATGTTAACACAGGTTAAAATTGCTTTTAAAATATTTATGCTCTGAAATATTAGTGGAAGTTTAAAATACCTTAACTATTGTGTGAGATCGATTGCGGCAAATCTAGAATAGAAAAAATTTCTTTCAAGAAAATTTTAAAGTAAATTACTTAAGAATTTACTCGTTTCGAAATTAATTAATTATTGGTAGATGTGACTGAGTCCCTGGGCTCTATTGTAATTTTTCCTTCAACTAACCTCGGAAACGTTTCTGTTTTAATTGATTAAAATGAAACCTTACCCAATAAGTAGAATGTAATTCATGTAGATTAAATTGAAATTATAAAGTCTAATAAATGGATTCGATAAATTACATTTATAAGCCGCGAGGAATTAATTAACAAGGCTGATGGTTAATTAATATGTGAAAAATGTAGTGAATCAGAGTGGTCCAATCATCCTGACCATTATCGATGAAACCAAAAGCCGAAGGAGTTTTCCAAACGATCGAAGTGATCCTAGAAGCTAAAAGCTATAAGAAAAAGGTTCTTCGAAGGATTCGAACCATGGAACATATATTGGTGGAGGACTAAAACATAACCGGTTTGATCAGATAAGTAAACCAAGAGATACATCGGAATCAATTTTGCGTAACCTAAGGAGTTCTCAGAATTAAATAATAATAATAATAATTAGGTCCATTCCTGGGGGATCGAGCGCCTGCGTGCTTTTTATAGAAAAGGTTTTACTATAAAAATAGTATGAAATAATATATATATATATATATATATATATATATATATATATATATATATAACTGGGCATAGTAAGAAACTAACACAATTATAAAAACACTTAAATTAAATTAAATACAAAATTATCAGTTGAAAATCTAAAATCTGAAAGAAAAAAGTATCGTCAGAAGCTGATGATCCGAGTGGATGATGGAGCTGCCCTTTAAATATTTGTTACAAAAGGATGAATTCACTTTGAATTTATTTTTAATACTTGATCCGTTAATCCGCGTGGGCACAATACATGTCGGACCCCTTTCAATGTGGTCAGCGTGCAAGGACTATAACATGCCACACAATTATTATGAATGATTATTATTTTTAATTTTGCCAAATGAGAGTAAAAACGTGGAAGTTTCATGATTAAAATTCTAATAATTTCTTTTAAATTTAATAATAAATTATCACTAATATGGCTTTCAAAAACACAAGCCCCTGAGAAGTATATCAGCGGCTTTATATAATTCTTATTTATGAGATATAAAGATCTAATATTGTGAAAGAAAAAAACGAACCCGGATTTCTTCAGTAAGATATTTTGTTGCATTAAACTTAAAGTAAACATATAAGTACACTAATAAGCTTAATAATAGTATGCATACATATACCTCAAAAACTAGCTTTAATTTGAATTTAGGATATATCTAGTCAGAAAAATAATGATATTATATACATAATATACAACGAAAGCCACATTAAGTGTGAAGAAATATATTTTTTGATAGTATTAAAATATGGTTTATTATTCTAAAGGATTACAATTTGTTCATTTCACTCAAAAATTATTGTGTTTTGAGATTATGATACAATATTTAACTGTGTTATAATCATATTAATACATTACCAACGTACATCATGAATAGCTTTTAATCTATTGTAATTGTTACAGCCTTATATTATTATTAATTTTTATAATTCAAAAATAAATTATGAATCAGCTCCAAAGTTATTATATTTTTGCCTGGAAGAGAATGGAATGTTGGGCTCTCCTCGATTTTCTCTTCACAAACCTCTGGGACTCCATAGTAAATGGAACTGCAAGTAAAATTACGATTTCTTCCCAACAAAAAGGAACCTTTATAGATAAATCAGATGAAAATAGATATGAAGTGCATTATATTAGAGGTAATGAAACATAAATGAATAAAACTGAAAGGAAGATAAAGGTTGATAGAGGCTAGCGTCAAGCTTCTTGTTATTTGTAAATATTGGAATATCGTAATTAGTCGTTGAAGCTTGAACTGACTCTCAGTCTTAGTACGAAGTTATGAAGCTACTCTTAGGAAGAGTTGTGAGTGAATTTCTACGCTGAGATTTCATATTTAAATCATAATATAGAATTGCAGAATTAAGTGGAATTCGGGAAAGATCGACCTTATCTAGCCTTAATTTATAAGTTTTTCTTATTCTTATGTATCTTCAATAGGAATCTAGTATTTATTAACTGTTTAAGTAAAATAAACAATGACAATAGAATCCGATAATCAAGAACGGGCGCTACAAGTACGTCTATTTCAGTAATAAGTGGCTTGAAAATATCCGATTTTCTTTATCTTATTACTGTTATTGTGAGTGCAATATTATGTCAGTGGCGTAAATAAGCAGTTAATGATTATTTTAAATTCAATACCAATTCACATAGCTAATATTATCACTATTACTGCTCTTCTCCCCCCTCAAGGTTCCTTGATGGGAGTTGCAAGTACGATCGCCAGTTTGTCAACTGTTCTCATTCCGATGATGACGGGATTCTTGACGACTCATGTAAGCAGAGAAAACCTTTAAAGAATATTTATACCTGGTCATATTGGTATATATATAACTTAAGCATTTAATACCATTTTTTTACATACAAAATAGTTCATATTTCGATTAAATATAATTTATAACAATTTTAAGGGGTTTCAGGACCCTTAAGGCTTGTATGTGTATCGAAAAAAATATAATTTTTTAAAACAATGTAATTTACCAATCAAACAAAGTAGACAATTGAAATTTTTACCAAATAATATTCATATTTATTTACATTTTTCTCATATTTTCATAAGATTTAAAGAAATTTTTAAAAAGTTATAATGAAAAAAAAATTAGACATTTTTTTTTTCGAAATTAAGAAAATCGGTATTTTGCTGTGCGCAGGATTCTGAAGTATATTATTGATTAAAATTTGCAAAAGTGATGTCACATAGTAAAAAAAAAAAGATCAATTTTAAAGTTATACACACTTTTTGAGAAATTTAAAGATAAAAAATTTTTTAATACAATTATTAAAAAAAATATGAAATTTTTAGAAAAAATCTAATTAAAATTCATATAAAAGAGTTTTTGGTAACTATTTGTATAAAATTTGATGTATAAGTTATAAAGAAACCGTTTTTGAACATGTACATAAAATTTCACACAAATATCTTAAATAGTTTCTGAGAAATCCTACGGGGAAGTTAAAAAGTTTTGTTCTGAGAAAAATGAGGTTCCATTTGAAAAATAACAATTGAAGAAATCAAATCAAATTTAGTTTTTTCTCGATAACTCTAAGGGTTTTTAAAGTATCGTTATAATTTTGGTACCAAAATGTTCAAGACAGAAGAAGCTCTAACACATATTTTTTTTTTAAAAAAAAAAAATCAAAAATTTTGAGGTTTAATGGTCCTGAGACCCCTTAAGCCTTTTCCATACTAATGATACTTAGAGATTCATTTGAATACACCAGAAGTTACCATAGCGTCTCTTGCGAGCTCTTGCAGATTAACAATTCCGCTGTTATGCAAATGTAATATAAGTACAAAATATGATAAACATAAATTACTCAATCATTTCAAAAGTATTTAACTTATTTAATTTCTTTTTACAAATGGTTATTCGTAAACTTAATATTATCTATGTCCAAAAGTAGTTATCATATTTCTGTTCTTGACAGATAAGAAAAACTTAACATTATTCAAACACAAAAAAATAATAAATATTGTGCGGATTGAGTATATAAAACAATTTTGCAATGAAACGTACTTAAGTTGGATTTACTTGCGAATGCTTTTTGAATGTGCTCTATCTTAGCTCTTAACAGCCGAAAGTTTGGCTGACGAATTGTTAGCACAAGCTCAGTTAAACACGCAGAGTAGTTAAAAGAAATAAAATAAATTCAACACTCAAATTTATTAAAAATATCTTTAAGAACACTTAAATTCCTTGAAATTTTTTTATTCACAATTCTTAAATTAGTTGAAAGTCTTCATTCAACGCTTAATTTTTTTAAAAAGTTTTAATAAATTTAAATGTTGAATAAAAACACAACAATATGAAAACAGTACCGAAAACTGGGAATAGTCTCTGCGTACACTCTTCGGATTTAAAATATTTTTGTTC
This sequence comes from Nephila pilipes, assembly GCA_019974015.1. Classification (NCBI taxonomy): domain Eukaryota; kingdom Metazoa; phylum Arthropoda; class Arachnida; order Araneae; family Nephilidae; genus Nephila; species Nephila pilipes. The sequence continues at coordinate 25,522 of BMAW01030721.1, read as the reverse complement.
CTGGATCTGTTTCAAAAGTTTAAATATTGAAACACTATTTCGTCTTAGGAGAAAATTCACAAAATCTTTTCATTCTACAGAAGTATGAAGTCTAATGTAGAGCAATTTTTCAATATTTATCTTGAAACAATGAATAAACGGCTCTGTCAAATATTCCTTTCTGAATGTGGCTTCCAAAAGTCATACAGTTAGCCAACTATGGAAAGCACCTTACAGAGATTGTCTTAAGTACGATTGTTAATAATGATGAAAGTCTTAAGTATCCTTAGAATATGATGTCTCTTCTATAAAAATTGCTTAGAATTCGTTGAACTCATTTCATGGGCCTTAAATATATACCTTACATCATCCTGTTCCTGGTCATGTGAGTGAACAGCGCATTACACGCGCGCCTGATAATTTTGAAATAAATATACGAGATTTACAGAGGATGTGTGAAAAATATATCACAGAAAAATTCTATTAATTAAACAGCATGCAACAAAAGAATACATCATAGAAAAGTTATCTCTCCCTCTCTTCTTGGTTTTAAGGTTACAGTATATATTTGGAGACTTTTTTTTTTTGTAATTTGAATTTTGTCAAATGTGAAAAACAATACATAATTTTTAAAACGCTTCAAATTCTTAAAGTTCACTTTATTTGCCTCCCATAATACTATTTATTAATTCCTGTTAGCCTCATAGAATTTTTTTACGCATAATAGACATTGCGTCTGCATGTCGGATTGATTCGTGAGTTCTGCAATTGTCTAAATGCTTAAACTTTCGTAAAGTAAAAAAATCATAGGCTTGTCAATAATCGTCTTGCGGAAAACATTTAACTCAATGACGTACAAAAATTTTCCTCCGTAGTCAATCCATGCTTTAAGTATTTAATTAAAACAAAATAACATTTTGGAAAATTTGAAGAATTTGACGAAAAAAAATAATTCGCCACTTTTACTAAGTGTCCGTCTCACAGTCATCAACATAATAATTGACTTGAAATGAGCTATCATATACCATCCGACTGTGTAGGACATTGAGGTAATCAGTCTAGAATCCCGTCCATAAGCTTCATTACTGTATTACACGCTCCAAATATTTTTAGTTTTAATACACAATAAAAAATTTAATAGAATTCATTTTAAAATAATTGTCATTCAACTGCGGCTCTGTCCTCGTGAGTATTCGAGGGTATATCATACATGACTCTTTCTTATCCTATTTTTTTAAATGATTCGAAAAATTATAGCGATATTGGTAAATTATATGGCCTTCGTTCAACATCTCCGTAGAACCATAGATGAATAATTGTCTATTTTTTTCCTGGATCGTGCAACAGTAATACATCCCTTTGAAATCCACCGAATTCACACCGGCAAACATTTAACTCGAAGTTTCAAAGAGATGTTCTTAAATAAATAGGTCAGCAAAAATCTTACCTTTATTTTTTCCTTGTGTGATTTTATATTGAAAATAGATCCGAAACTTCTCGACTAAAAACTTCAGACATTGAATTCAAATAAGACGGGCGACGTAAATGATATTTTAAAAAAGACTTAGTTAATATTACAACATGAAACACAATATACACGTAAGAACAAAATACAAATACAGCTATATTCTATGTTACACAGACAATAATATTAAGCGAGAATTACTCCTTTATTGGCGTTTCGCTAAAAGTCAAAAAGTTATTTAGCGGATTGTAGAAGGAATCAGATAAAGGTAAGTAAGCAGTTTGAGACACAATGTAAACATGGCTAGGAATACTGGAAAAAAAAGATCTTTACCCATGGAAAGAAAATTTAATACTTTACTGCCCTACATTGTTTATCTCCATGTATGGCGCTTTATTGTGCTTCCCACATAGATAAATTTTACTTGCTAATGCATAATTGTATTGAAGAACCATGACCCATTGAAAATTAAATAACCACCTTTACTCAATATAAAAAGATAAACACAAAAGGGAACAATTAAAAAAATCAAATATTAGAATTAGCCACATTCTGTTCCATCTTCTTTGTTCCACAGTCTTTTCTCTCTGCTTGTGGAAATTCCCATATTGCACGAAAGAGTTACAAAATTGGAATATTGCCTGAGTAGTATAGGTGGCGACATCTTTTGAGGGTTTAATGAACTTCAAATGACGTTTAGCTACAAGGGTTATACAAAACGTGCTTCTATTTGGAGACAGGCAGTATCATTAAACTAAATTGTTCTTACCATTAAATGCTGCCATTTGTGAAACGGGACCGAAATAAATTTAGCCAAGTTTTGTTTAGGTAGTCATTTGCTTCCAAATAAAAGAATTAATTGCTGCTAAGTCAAATTGTCGATATTGTTTTGCGCCTGGTTGTCACCTTCGTTGACTCCTACATTCATCTTTATGTACCTGAAATCCAGCAAAAATCAAAATGTTACGTTGCTTCTGTTGAATACGTTGAATGGAAAAGAATATTTCAATACCATCAAGGAATAAACTGACGAACGTCAAAATCACATCAAAGGAAGAAGATGTTAGGATATGCAAATGATTTGTATTTCAGGGCATTTAAATGAAGCATGAGAGAGAAACGACACCTGAAGCACCGCTTAAAAGAAAAGTTGCATAAGGGATTTCTCATTCGGAAAGTGATTTATATCGTCAGATATTGCTCCGAATAGTGTGTTATGCCTCGAATAATAAGAAGAAATGCTTACCAAGAAGTGTCGGAGTTCGATAGTGATACGATTGTTGCCTATCACGAGTGTGGATCGTTGTTCCGTTATTTCGTGCATCTCATTGTTTGAAATCGAATCATTGTCATGCAAATATGAAATCAATGGGTTTCTGAGTGTCATACTGTACACCGTGCAAGATCTCCCGACCCTCCCTTGAATAACGTTCAAGTGGACAGACATATTGTGAGGTTGGCCCTGAAAAACTGTTCAACCTCATCATAGACCATTTGTCAAGAAATGGTCAAGATTTCAGTGTTCCCAGTATCCGTTCGTATGGGATAATGAAGTTTGCAGCTGCATGGACTGTCAGCATGGTGACCATTACTTCTACTTTCCTTGACAATACAACATCGAGAGAAAGGCGATACTAATGCACGGGAAGACAAAACAGGATGCAGATGAGTCGTCTTTTAAGATGAGTCCCAGTTCTGCAAGCAGTATTCTGATGGTCTTATACGTGTCTGAGACCGCTCGTCACCTGCTTACATTCGATATCGGTATAGGTAGCCTGCACATGGTGTGATGGCTTGGACAGCCACTGAGTAAACGACACGCACATCTCTAGTTCGGATCGATGGTAATTAGAAAGCATATCGGTACATTTCTTGCATATTTTGTTCAGTAGTATTGCCCTATCTTCGAGGTCTACATACGCTAACTTCTAACAAGATAAAGGAAGACCACATGTTGTTTGTCGGGTTCTGACCTTCCTCGATGCACAGGATAATCGATTGTTGTCCTGGTCCACACAGTCTCCAAATGTCACCTATTGAAAACATCTCGTCATGGGGTACTGAGCGACTGGCCCAGCACCCTTTTCGAGCTAATACTGCTGTTGTAGTGTGGCAAAGACTTGTAGCAGCTTGGAATGAGTTGTCTGTTTCTGTCATGAAGCGCAGTTCGACTCCATGCCTAACCGAGTAAGGGCTATTTTTAGCTACGAAGGGTGGTAGTTGTTTCTATTAATTTTGCACCCCTATAAACCACTAAATTCTTGCAAATTGAATCATTTTGTCTTCATGCCATACTGTTAAATTGCAATAAATATTTTTGTTGTATTTGCTTTCCTTCATGGTAATGCAATTTTAATGCCCTAGGGATGTATTTTTCAAATACAGAAAGATGACCTAATCAGTTGGAAAAACAATGACGAATAATTTTTAGGAGAGAAAGGAGTCATGTTCATGAATATAATTAACTGAGACTTAGACGGTCTTCTATTGAGCCATGATGTTTACTAAAAATAAACCATTTTCGGCAACTCTGAAAATTTCCAAGAAACAAATGAACGACCTTCGTAACTGGCGACAGCTACAGCTCTTTGATTTCTGAAACTGAAATATGTCCATTACTCCTGTAATTTGAGCCAAGAGTTTCAATTACTTAAAAATTCCATTAAATTGTGTTGATAATGACATTTAAAGTAATTCCAATTATTTTCAAGCCACAAAGCTGTCGATGGATGTGGATTCTTCAATTTGATATAATAAATTACAGACTATGGATCGAGTGTTTTGAAATCAGTCAATGTAACCAAGACTCATCTGATGTTTTTTTGCAGTTAGTTATTGTTTCAAAGTAAATCAGAATGCTTATGTGTCTTGTTAGTCAGGTTATAATATATTCAAAGAAAAATATTAGTCAAAGTATACTTTTCTTCCAATAGACATTTGAGTAGCATCAAAGTCTTCCTAGAAAATTGATACATTTCCAATTTGAAGTATTTTCTGTGTTATTCACTTATGCAATTTATTAAAAATATAAAATTGATTTTGAGTCCCCTGATGTCTTTAAAAATCAATATGGATCTTATATTAAATATGATTTAAATGATTTCCGATAAAAAAAATTGGCTTCTTTTCAGCACTGTTTATAACAAGATGTGATACAGATTGATTTAACAGAGGTATACGCCTTGAGTAGACAGGTAACATTTAAAATAAATCAATAAGTTGTATCAGTTATTTGCGAAAATGTTAAATGTTATTAATGGAAAATCTTCTTGAGGTCTATTTTACATCATTCTTACGTTTATCATATACGGAGAAACATTACATGGAGATTTGTAAATGAAATTTGCAAAATAAAACCTTTTATTCAATTACTCAACTGTTAAGTTGGTGACTTATTTTTCGAGTGTTAGAAAAAGGAAAGAGATAATTATATGTATTTTGTGTGTCAGTCAAACATTCTAATATTGTTTAAGAAATTTTTCACTGAGAGAATATTTCTTTCGAATAAACCAAGAAATAACACTTGTTGGTTATAACGTGATATTTTTATGTTAATAATTTAATATTAGAATTCTTAGACAAGAAAATATGTGCGTAGGAATAAATAAAGAAATAGTGACTGAATTGCCTTTTAATCTTAAATTAACACAATTTTCACTATATTGCCCCCCCCCCAATAACTTTTTAAGCATTATCACTAATCATTGATTCTAATACATTGTGTATGATTGAAGGATAACTAGTCAAATTATGTTATCTATCAACTTAAATAATGTAATTAACTTACAGCTGAAAAGAAATATCTATTTACCGTTATTTTTGTGTCCTCATAAAACCGAAATAAATTTGAAATTTCATTACATTCTACTCAAAAGAATAGTTAATAAGACTCAATGATGAAATAATAAGACTTAAAAATTAGTCCTCTAATGTTACATTAGAGTTTTTCAATTATTTGACGAAACAAAATGTTCTTTTCAAAAGTTTTCTTTGATTTCTAAGTCAAGAATATTAAGAGAAAAAACAGTGAGAATAAAAGAGAAATTTCCCTTTAATTGAATAAACTCATATAATTATCTCTGCACTATTCTTTAAATAAAGAGTCTAAAAATCTTGCTCTTTCTCATCAATTCTGGACAAAGTTGCTACATTGTGAATATTTATAAAGAGCTATTCAGTTAATGTTATTAAAAGATCAATTAATCAACTTAAAAAACGAAATTAATTTACTTTCGAAATGAATTATCGTTTTACCCATAATGTAATTTTTGTCATCATAAAGCTAACTTAGATTTCAAATTTCTCAAAAATTATTTTCAAATGTTTCTGAGTTAATAAGGCTTTTGAAGAATCCACAATATATAAAGCGTGCTTCTCTATTATTTGAGAGTAGAAATGTTTGTAATAAAAACTTTTTACTCTCAATTATAAAGATTTATTTTATTTATGATGATACAAAATCATTTTAAAAAAGAATTATTTTCATATAACATTAGAATTATTTATCATTAAAAGATATAAAATAAGAATTTAATCCCTTCTTTTGGATATTCTTACGTCACAGTTCTAATTAATTCTAATTTTCACACATTTACATGGAATGGCTTAGTTGAAATACATGTTGCAAAAACATGGTCATGAAAGAGAAGAATAACTTGCTCTGGTCTTGAAAATCCCCAGACCATTGATGATGCTGTTTAGTGTTCATTTTTTCCAGATAAAAAGAGGAAGTGGGGTACTTTTATATTTTTTTCCCTCACCAACTGATTTCCAATCGAAATTATAAGGAAAGACATCAATGATCGTCAGATTATTTCCAATGCGATGATATTTCAAACCCAATGCATATTAAAGAGTTCGTAATGATAGCAAATGTAATTTATCACGCAGAAAAAGGAACTAATTAAATAAATATGAAAATTTGATAAATTCTTTTTAAAATTACCAAAACAATTTCAAAAATATTTTATGTTGCTTTAAAATGCAGTAAAAGAAAATCTTAAAAAAAGAAGTGCTTATATAGAAATAGTACTAAAATATTATAATTGAAAATAAAAGCTCAACTCTTTATTAATCATTAGCATAGAATCCTATGTATGATTCACTAACAGTATCTATGTCCTTCCTCTTAGAAAAAAAAAGAAAGTGATAAGAATGAAATTGGTATAAATTTAGAAACATATTTAAATTGAAATGGACTTAGAAATATTAAAATTTTCTTATTTCTGCGAGAAATCACTATTGGTAATCAAAAACTTCTTTATAGAAAATATTTAACTATGCTAGTTAATTAATATATTAATTAATTAAATTTGTTTTGATCTGTAAACAATGATACGAATTTATCTAGTTGTAATGAGAATTACGGAAATCACTAAACTCGTCCTTTTTTTTCAGATAGTTATAGACGATTTATTTTGCACGATTATAATAAATAGATGTTTGTTTTTTACTCCTTTACTATAGGGAACACTTTCTGAATGGCATTTAGTGTTTTGGATATCAATTGCTATTGTAGGCTCCAGCGGATTCGTTTATGTCATCTTTGGGTCAGCTGATGTTCAGCCTTGGAATTTTCCTGAAGGTCATAAATCAAAGAGTGCTGAAGAAAGGCCAAATAATGCAGAACTGTCCGATGATGAAAGAAAAAATAGTTTAAAGCTCTCGACCAAATTATAGAGAGTGGAGCGGCATCAAGCATTTTTTTTTTTTTTTTTTTTTGTTTTTTTGTTAATTTTTTGCGGGTTTTTTTTTTTTTTGTCCTTAATGAGAAGTGAGATAAATCAGCACAATGAGATATTACCTCACCCAAGTTTTCTTTCTCGGTTAGAAACAATGACAATTACATCTTTAGTATTTCAAGAGTACTGTTATAACACCCTGTTATAATGTTTTTCTGTATATAAAGCTTTCTGTTAGCTAAACTTTAATGATCAGAATTTATACCATAAAAACACATACCTTTTTCTCATAAATTCTTATTTTGTTTTGAAAATATCTGAAAAAGAGCAATTAAAAGTAGTATTTATTTTATTTAATATTATTTATTATTTTAAAGTATAAGCACATTACTCATAAACATGATAATATAGTTTTTAATTTTAGATATATTTTGTAATATGCTTTTAAATGTTGAGGTTTTTATGTTTTTTAACATGAATGTTTTGAAACAACATAATAATAATATACATGTAAATTATATATATATATATATGTTTGTGTGTGTATATATGTATATGTTTGTATGTATATATATATATATATATATATATATATATATATATATATGTGTGTGTGTGTAAGTATGTATATATATATATATATATATATAACTTATAATGTATTGTTTATATATTTATTATCTCTTTCACTAGTAAAATTTTATTAATTTGTTTTGTTGATATTTAACTATTACTTTAGAAAATGTAATATGTTGAATAATACTAACAGTATTAATATCATATGCATGTTTAATAAGTTAAACACAATTCATTATTATTTTTAACTACAATAATATGCTGCATCACATACTGCTCTAAGAGAAAATTTAGAATAGTAACATGCAACATAAAGCATATAGTTATGATTTTAATTCCTCACATTATGAGATCATGTCCTTATTATATATATATATATATATATATATATATATATATATATATATATATTTGTGTGTATATGTGCTGTCCGACCAGAGTTCTCATTTTCTTTATTTAACTTTATTTTAATCTGTCCTAATAACCTATTTTATTTTACTCACTCATATTAATGATGCTACCAATGCCTCACATTGTAACTGTAGCTATTGCCTAAGTTACGAGAAAGCGCAAAGTGAAGTTAAACATCTGGAACTTCATGCGAATAAAAATTAATGCAATCTTTTCCGCTCTCTTCTCTTTCTATCTCGCTTTCATTTGATGCTCCGTCTGTAACGCGTCACTGCTATTTGTACTTTTGTGGAATCTCTCCATCACGTAATATATGTCATCTGTATTAAGAAAATCTCTAGAATTTGTTCATAAAATACTTCTTTATGAAATAAAGTCCTTCTCCATCAATTTTGCCAACACGAAAATCAGAACAGAATCAAAGTGAAGTAGATGGTGAAATGTTTCTACAGTAAGTCGGTGGGATTGACGACGGAAACTTGCTACGTTTTTACAACGTTTTTCTGAATTTCACTTGGTGGGTGGGTGTGTGTGTGTGTGTGAGTGTGTGTGTGTGTCATCAAATTTTCGATCGTTAATTTAACCAACTTCCCATCAAGCTAGAGCTTTGAAATTTTGGGAATCGTTCGTACTCGCCTAACAATGCAATATTTAGACGTTTGCGATAAGTTTTAATTAATATTTTCTTTAATAATGCAGTTTAGCCCAATCACTTGGCGCGATTTCAAAAATTTGCTCCAAACTTGGCTGGTTTTTATTTATTATTATTATTATTTTATTTTTTGTTTAACTTAAGTCCGTAAAACGGAACAGGGTAGCCACATTTAGCAAAATATCGCTAAGTAATTCTTGTCGCCAAGGGTGGTTGGGTAAAAATGCATTCCATTCATTTAATTTACCGGATGAATTAATTAATTTTAGTTAGTTTTAACGTTTTTATGTATTTCACTTGGTGTGTATCTGTCTGTGTGTGTATCACTGTGTCATCAAGTTTTCTATCGTTAATTTAACCAACTTCCCAGCAAGCTAGAGCTCTGAAATTTTGGGAACTGTTCTTACTTGCCTAACAATGCAATATTTAGATATTTGCATCCAGTTTTAACTAATATTTCAATAATTTTTTTAATAAACTTTGCCGCCATATAAAAACGTTGTTTTTAAAAACGTTGGTTTTTAATTCGAATTATTAACTCTGCCATAATTCTCGAAAACCCCCACCAATATTTAAGAATTGATAAAACATTTACAAGCAATGGATTATGGAAATGTTTTGAAGTTTAAGAATGACTATCCTTTTCTGGAAGGGGTGCAGAGCAATTGACTTTATTCAGAATTGCTGAATCTCAAGAACCCTCAAGGAAAAGGAAAATTCAATTGAAACCTCAGTGAATGACTCCTGTATTTACAGATATTCCAAAAAATGTCGTCTTTGAAAAAAAATTAATATTACGGAGGAAAAAGCAGCTCAATCCCCAACAAGCCATCTACAATAACGAACACTTGCATCAACTGAGAATTGAATTTTTCAAGATAAATTTCGGCTTCACTAGGCTGCAGCGAAATGCAGCAAAATTTTCCCTATATTTCTTCTTTAATAATTGATCCAAGAAACTTTATGAAAATGTGAGTTTTGAAGTAATAAATATTAAATTTCATGTTTATGTTAACATTTGAATTAATCCTATTTTAAAATGTAATTTTATTTTTATGTGAAAATTTTGAAAAAAAATTCTAATGCAGAGGTTTTTTTTTTTTTTATTATGTGATACGTATTACAAATTTTGATTTAATCCTGTTGTGAAATTATTGTTCATTACTTCAATTTAAAACCGTAATTGTGATGATAAATTTCCTTGATTTAATTGAAATATTTTTAAATTAGTTCCTTTTCGATATTAAACTTTGAAAATATCTCTCATGTTTAAAATATATATGTATTAAGTAGAATTACATTTGTGTCAATTAGAATTAGATGATTTTTTTTTATTTTAGTTTAGTATAAATAATGTATTTAATATCATAGAAAATTGATAAACATGGAAGATCCAGTTGATACACAAAATATAGCGAAAAGGGGAGGATGGCGTTGGAAAATCTACGACGCAGATTACCAATGTTATGAAGACCATGATATTCAATGCTTCCCGATATACATATTACCATTTGACCCAGAAAATGGAGAGGACATTAATTATTGGTTCCAGTATTTAGACTATTGTTGTCATGGAGCAAATAAAGACAAAAAATATAAAATAGTAGAATAAAATAAAAAAAAAAATAGTAGATATTTAAAAGGAACTGCCGTTTCTGAAATTGTTAAATAATTGCTTAGGGGATTACTAAATGGGAAGAAATACGTGAATTCTTTTGTGAAAAAGTCTTCAAATATAAGTGCACGATTTTTAGCGATTACATGAGGGCTAATGCAAGAAACTCTAAATTAATATTGCGGAAGAGAAATAATATTTGATACAAAATTCATTCTAGAATCATTAACTGAGATTTTGCCTAATGTAATTAAGAAAATTATATTATTTAATCATCCTACCTCTTGAACTGATTGGCGCATTGTTGTTAGTAAAATTACAAAGGGGGGGGAATGGAAAATTTGCCTAAAGAACATACGAGAACAAATGCAATAAAAACTGCTTTACCTTCCATCGATCAATCTATGCTTAGCCCCTCTCCAGTGTCTCGCGAATCCAGTTCGGGTAACTACTAGGTGCAGAATTTGTGACGCCCGAACTGACTTCGGGCAGGATAAAAATTAACGTTTCTATTTTGTGAAGCCCGTGCTGAGTTCGTTTCTACTTTAGGATCCTTAATCCACTATTTGCCTAATAGATCGCATTAGTGGTCCTAGTTTTTCACCGATTACGACTTCAGTCAACGGACGGAAAATGTGGGTGCTGTCAAATAAATTAAAACACACTTGGATATAAACAAAGGCAGAGTTTAGCTTTCTCGTTTAGTTTCGGTTGTTTTTCAGCGAGGGTTTTAGCAAATAGTTTTCTTTTTCTTGCAATGTCCGATTCAGACACCAATGTGGAGTACAGTTTAGGTATTTTTATTTAATTAGGTATTAATTTTAATTAATTAACTAATTAATTAATTTTTAATTAATGGGTATATTTAAAATTTTATCTTTGTAATAAAAAAAACCATTTTCAAACTTTTATAATAATATCAGGAACAAAATTAAACAGTCAAAAAAATTTCACTTTTTGTTCCATTATACTGAAATATATGTCACAATTAAGGAGTTAGACTAAGAAACTCATATTATTCAGCTAGACCTTTTTCCCCTCCTCAAAATAACAGAGAAAAATTTGTAGTAAGCAATCAAACAAGACAAGATTTTGGTGGCAATTTTGTTGGAAGACCCAGAAACTCTCACCTACCAAAGACACTCTATCAATGTTCATTACCACCTTGACCTTGCCAATTCTGCACAAATCAAGGTGTAACGAATGGTCATTATTAAGAAAATATTTGTAGGTTCAGAAATCAAGTGCCCAAACCTAATTTTAATGAAACTCAACATGTGACTTATAATGAAAACCCTAAAATAAGACTATTGCAAGTATCGGGATTCTTAAGCACCAGAAAGAGCATAAATATAAATAATTATAACAACCAATAACGACATGTTTCTAAGCCATTGGAGTGTGTTATCAATACAGGGTAGAATACATTGATAAAACCTCTGAATGTGGTTAAACAACACAGACTTAAAATACAAATAATAATTGAAAATCTCATCATGCACGTAAAAATCTCATCATGCATTAAGAAAAAGTCAAACAAAATATGTAATTTTATTTACAAAGATAGGTAAAATATGTAAAATCCTAAAATTGTATGTTATCAAAATTGATTTAGTACATATTTTGATAGGGTTAAATGTGTTAAGAATGTATCGCGTATTAATAGACTGCGTAAATATGACCACAATTCAAAATGAGAAGAAAATTAAGACCACGTTTAATGTTAGTTTTCATTCTATAACAAAAAAAAAAAAAAAAAAAAAAAAAGACGCACCAAGATGGAGTTGCCCGATTATAATGAAATCTCGTTTGCAATAACATTTGGACCGAACATGCTAATGATTAAAATTTGGTGTCCAGTGATTGAATAGCGGGAGCTACAGAGTTTTAGAACTGCGTACTCACAGGTGCATATAAGAAGCGATTATATATCTGATGGTCAAATTTTCTGTTGCATTCAGAATTAGGTTACCTTTCAATGACTAAAAAATCCTCGCCGCAGTATTCGAGCACATTACGAGCAACTGTCAGAGTGTGAATGAGGTCATCTCATTGGATTGAAAGAGGCAGGTTGGGCAAATCGGAATATCGCTCGTCATATGAGTCGAAGCGATGCAGTGATTAGAAGATACTGTCAAAAATGGATGGACAATGGAAGATTTCAGCGTCCTGAGGGTAACGGTTGACTTAGGGCCACAACAGATCAAGAGGACAGAGTGACTGTTGGATCAGCTATCCCAGAGTCTGAATCATCATTGTCAACCATCAGACGTGCGACCCGCACATGAGTATCCACCATGACCATTCACTGACGGCTGATCGAGCGAAATCTACACTCGTACCGAACGCTATGTCACTTGTCACTCACGTCTGCTCACTGTCGAGCCAGATTACAGTGGTGCTTGGCGCGATTAGGTTGGAATGATGCTGAATGGGGACGTATAGTGTTTAGTGACGCTTCAACTGTGACCTGACGATCATCGAAGACGTGTCTGGAGACGTCCAGGGCAGCGTGCCGAACCTGCTTTCACTATTGCTCTCCAGACAGGCCCCCAACCAGGAGTTATGTTCTGTGGTGTCATTTCTCTTGATAGCCGGACCCCTTGGTCGTCATTGAGACCTGTTTTGCTACCGTTCCTTTTTGGAGTACCCTTACCTTATTTATTTTTCAGCAAGGTAATTCCCGACTCCATGCGTCAAGTGTTGCTATGAACTGTCTTACAGCTTGTCAAACACTTCCTTGACCAGCCTAATCCCTCTCCAATCTAGCATATCTGGGATATGTTGGGAAGGCGACTGCATCCGCCACTGAATGTTGATAATCTAGCCCAACAATTGAAGCAAATTTGACAAGAAATACCGCAAGGGATTATCTGGAAGCTTTATCAATCTTTGCCACGTCTTATGGTAGCTTGCATCCAGGGAAAGATGGGTCAACACCTTATTGAGCTCGTTACTTTCTAACTCTGAAATAGATCATTCAATTTTTCTGAAATTTTAATCATATCTTATTATGTACCTAATTTTTTTATCCGCCAATTTTTGTGTCCAACGTACAACTCCTTCTTGGTGCGTCGTTTTTGGTAATAGAGTGTATATGGAAATCCTAACATAATTGTCAATGAGAACAAAAATGCAAAGGTATTCCCACTAGTATCAGTGAAACTAAAAATAAAGTAAATAAGGTAACAAATATTATTATTATCATATTGTATTTTGTAATCGTAGATGTGGGATGTATTAAAATGCAATCAAATCAATGGAATGCAAAAAAATGCAATTCATCTCGTGCTGAATTGAGTTCAGATCTACCTGTTTAATTAAAAGCGTATAGAATTCCAACAGCTGATGAATTATAAATTAAAATCCGAATTAATTAGTTATTGCAAGCAATCATAATTCGCGAAAGTAATGACCCTTATTCTGCCCTAGAAACTTTATCTTATAAAAAATATGAGAAGAAAAAGTCACCATTATGTATTAAATATAGACATTGAATTCCTCGTGCAAAACTGATGCAAAACCTTTACCCAGAATTGATAGTATTTTAGATAAATTAAATAAGGAAACAAAATTTTAAACGACTGGTTGGGCTTCAGGGTATGGGCACATTCCAATTCATGAAGATGATACTGAAAAAGTAGCTAACGCAACAACTTTTGGTTTATTTGAATGGTTAAGATTACCTTTCAAATTAAAGAAATGCCTCTGCAATATTAATAGAAACATTCAAAAAGTTTTAGATAAATACTGAGTCCATTTTGCTTGTAATTACTTTGCTGATTTGATAGATTTCTCTTCGTACGAATAGCATGTTAAACATTTGCAAAGGATATTTGAAATTTGTCAAAAATAAAAATGAGATTAAATTACTCTATATGAATCAAATACTGAAATTATAAGAAAAATTTAAAACCTCTGAAAAATATGAAAAAAAAAATTGCTAAAAGTATTTGGCTCAATTAATGTGTACCACGAATTTATCAATAATTATACTAATCTTAGAAATCCAGAAAAATATAGGAAACAGAGAGAATGTATTCATCAAACTACGAAACCTAAATCGAAATGTAGGAATGTATACTACAATCGCTATCTCTCAGAATCTCTATATCAATATTATTCCTCCAAAAATATCTTATTCGTATGTTTAGTGCTACTAAAATATATTTCCTTTTATATATTCTCTCTTTCTCTCTCTCTCTTTCCAAACACTGGTTATTAGAGGTATTTGGCCGATAGCACTGTCTATATAGTTGCCAGCAAGGTGAATAGTATAAGATGTAATTATTATTAATGCTACGGGAGTGAAATTTTGATATCCAATCTTTGTAAAGACCGTCACGTCAATACCCTCACTTCATACAATATGCGATCTAGGACAGAAAAGCAATTTAGAAAACCTGATCGCGTTCTTTCGTTTGGAAAAATTTTGTTTTTCGCTTTTCCTTTCCGTAGAGTGCCCGCAGTAGCCTAGGGGTCAAGGCCGCTGATTCCCGGCCTACAAATTTCGTCGACTCGAAAGTTCGAGAATAGAGGCCGCTATAGACCCACAGTTTAGCCGGGGTTGATACACATTACATCTGTCGGAGCCAAAAGTCCTCCCGTTGATGTGGTGGGAAATTAGAAGAGGGTGTGCCGTTTCAGATGTCGTCCTCGTCATTTGATCGAGGATCAAAATTACAAAATTACTAATATTCCTCCTGTTTCTTTTAGTACGACGTTAATAAAAAAAGAACCCAACCAAACCTTTCCAAAAATCTTTATTACTATTTTTTATGAGTAAACAAAGCTTTGATTCTTTTAGAAATTTTTGAAGATTATTCTTTTGTTTTCATGTGTGAGTTTGTTTTTTCCGTATTTTTCTTCCTTTCTGCTAGCCTGTTTAGTAAGGAAGTAACCCTGAAAAAAGTTAGTGTTTAAACTTCATCGATATTAATTTTAATTTCGTAGTTTCGGATAAAGATATATTTCATGAATAAGAAGCTGAACTTAAAACCGTAAAACTAAAAATCATTAAATGTTTCTGAAATAACATAATTAACATTAATAACATTTAAATGAAGTAAAAACATACGACACATATTTTTAGTGCATGTAAGTGCTAAAAGTTTCACTTTCAATTAAAAGAATAATATTATTAGTTTTTAAGAAATATTTTCAAAGTATATAAAATTTCTTACAATAATTTGGTTTGAATCAATCTATCTAGTTTATGCTAATTTTTTTTTTGCATCTTTGGAAATTAAAATTTAAGTGATTACATATTCCTGCAAAAAACAGCTATTTGACCACATAGGGAAAAAAATTTAAAAGAAACTGTACCTAATCACTTAAATAGAAAAATAAACAAGATAAATCAATGAGGAAACAAAGAGTGTAAATCGTTGAATAGAAGTATCAAACGTTACAACATAATAATGAACAATAAATATGAAGTTTAATTAAAAAAGCTTTCCTACATGGAAAATAGACTAAATTCGAAAATAATAACATCTCAGAGATATTATATTCCTTAAAAACTTTATTTTAATTAATTAAATGATTAACGAAATATTATACTATTTAGATGAATAATTAACGATGTTTTACTGCCAACTGTATAATTTTAATCAAAATCTCAAGTGCATCAAAAGTATTGGATCTGACAGAAATTCTAAATATTAAAGTATTAAAAAGATTTGATGCTCATTTATATATATATATATATATATATATATATATATATATATGTTATGATTCAAATTTAATTTGTAATAATTTCACTGAACAAATAATTAAATTTTGTAAGTTTCTAATTCTCTAAATTAAAAGTAAAGAATTAAATTTTATTTCCAGATTAATTCGAAATTTCCCTTAATTTATTAAGTCACACACTCATTAAATCTGTTTAATCTGCTTCTCTATAGTCATAAATCTGTCAGAAATAATCCTTCTAGACTGACAAAGGTCAGGAAAATTCCATCAGAATCCCTTCATCTAGCACTATGTGACTGAAGAAAATCCCCAAATATCTCTTCCTTTGAATTCGACTGCATGGAGAAATTCTCTCTCTTCCACTATCTTATGCTCTGGCCCTCATATGCTTCAAAGTAGTTCTACACTTGTAAGTTGTTATAGAAACGGCGGAGCTGCAACTCCAGCCATATCGATAGTAAATTGTCTGCCTCTCTCATATAAAATGGAATAAACAACAATGAAATTTCAACTTCACCTACTTATTTACTTATGTATATATTTATACACACACAAATTCATATATATATATATATATATATACATTCATGGACAAAAAATTTAGCGCACCAAAAAATAATTGCGGGATCGTAACAAAATTTGGCATGAAGGTACATGTCGGGAAGATATGCAGATGACTACCATTGCAGCATGATTGCGCATTACGTATAGCCGGTAGAGGGCGTTTAACGTCATTCTCCGTGGAGTATAAAACAGGTAACCAAAGCTTGTTTGAGTATGCTAAATCGTTTACAAAGGAAGAACTGAGATAGATATGCCATTACGCCGTTTTCAAAGACAATATGAGCAGTTGTCGCAGTTTGAGAGGAGGAGAATCATCGGCATGATGAAAGCTGGGTGGACAGCTAGGCGAGTTGCTCGTCAATTAGGCCGATCTGATTGTGTTGTGAGGTGGTGTTGGGACCAGTGGATCCGAGAGATGTCCTTTAAATGAAGACCAGGTTCAGGACAGACCAGTCGTCGAGAAGACCGCCACATCGTAAGAAATGCACGCGTGCAGCCAAATGCTTCATCGGCCGCCATCCAGACCCAGGTAGCACCTTCACTAGGGGCCCCTGTGTCTTCTAAAACCATACGAAGGCGCCTGGCTGAAGGACATATGGGATCGCGCATTGCCCTTGACGCCTATCCATCGACGCCTCCGTTTGGAGTGGTGCCGTGGACAAGGAAACTGGACTGCAGCGAAATGGAACCATGTTGTCTTTAGCGACGAATCCATATTCAATCTCGGCAGTGATGACAATCATGTTCTTGTGTAGAGACTCCGTGGTGAACGCCTCAATCCTGCCTTTGCTTTCCAGCGACACATCTCTCCCAAAGCTGGTGTGATGATATAGGGTGTTATTGCTTACAATACAAGGTCTCCTCTAGTATTGATCCGTGGCACCATGACAGCCCAGTCATATGTCCATGACATCCTGCAACCACATATGCTGCCACTCATGCAACGGCTCCCAGGAGCCATTTTCAGCAAAACGATACTCGACCTCAATCGGCAAGGGTGTCAAAAGACTGTCTCTGCACTGTTACTAACCTTTCTTGGCCTGCAGGATCTCCAGATTTGTCTCCAATCAAGCATATCTGGGATCATTTGGGGCGGCGTGTTGGGCATTTCACGAGTTTGAACGAACTGGAGGCAAGGTTACAGCAAATATGGAACGAAATGTCTCAAGACATCATGCAGAACTTGTATGTCTCAATGCCCGATCGTATCGCATGGTGCATTTGCGCTACAGGGGTTTCAATAGGATATTAAATCCTCCATTCTTTTACCTTTTTCACTGAAATAAATGATCCTTTTTCTTTGAATTTCTAATCATTTACTTATATTAAAGTAGTCATTACGTATGTAAAATTTCTTTTCTTTTTGACCACTTCTTCTTGGTGCGCTAATTTTTTTTGTGCATGAGTGTATATGTGTGTGTGTATGTATATATATATATATGGTTAAATTATGAATATGTAGACTTTTTATGTATTTATTTATTTTCAATAATTTAATCCATAATTTAGCATACGCTTTCAACGTTCAATATTGTCTGTCTTTATTAATATTTCCATTTTAGTTTATGTTTTTTCATTAAGATGGTTAAAGATATGTAGAGCTAAAGGATATTTTTGTTTCAAGTCTTCTTTTTTCTATGTTAGGTTTTTAAATTTGATTTAGGACATTTATATAAGGGCAGCAACATTGCAGGTACTGTAGTTTTGCGGCGTTCAGTGTAAACAAGGACTTTCTTTATCAGTTTCCTATGGCACAACTTTTGAATAAATTCTTTATATGTGCACTTGTGTATAAATGTATCACATATTTAACCATGTTCTTTTCTTATTATTCACTGGATTGCGTGCCCCACACGAACCTCTCTAAAACCGAATTTTTTCATCACGGTGTCACATATTCGGATCTACAGGGTAGATGTAGAGCACAAAAATATAAATGCTGATTTCTCTGCGAGCTCCATGAATATGTGTAGAGCAAATGATTCTTCCTCGTTTCAAAGTTGTGCTTAAAAATCAATTTTCAATTGTGAAAATTCAATTTAACATGTCTCTTTCTATGTATCATTGTAAAGTGATATGAGAAATATTTTAAATGAAAATAACAAAAATTGGATTTGAAAAAAAAAAAAACAGTAATTTCCCCCAATTATTTTTTGTATAACGAATTAAAATGTAAGAAAGGTGTTATTAATAATTCTGTAAGAAATTTCAACGTGTGAGCATTATTCTAGAAGTTTAAGACTATTAGTGTGATAAAAATAATGTAATAACAGGACTTGAATATTTAAGAATTATTGATTCTTCAGAAAACATTTTCCACTATTTATAAAGAGAAAAATTTGTAATTCATACAGATCATGCGCATTTGTTTACCTTAAAATTTTAAAATTTAAGTAGAAGACTGTTCCGACGGACATTAAAATTAAGTATGTTTGATTATGAAATTAGATATCAAAAGAGGACTACTAATGTTGAATCGGATATATTATTGAGGCACCCGGTTTCACACCACATTCAACACATAGCTCATTTATTAGATATTGAAGAAATCAAAACTAATCAGAATGTTGAAAATGTTAATAATAATAACTATAAGAAAGTGTAAATTATGTTACTGTTTTGAAAAAAGAAAAAATTAGGTAAAATTGCTTTGTGATAATGTCATTAAGGTTAAAAGTATTAGAAATTCCTAAAAAATATTTTGGCCTTCCAGGAGCTAAAAAATGCTTAATCTATATACACCTGTATACTAAAATAAGATTATATTACAATGATTATGCAATGAAACTGCAAATTCATTTACAATTACAGATTATGCAATGAAACTGCAAATTCATTTACAATTACAGATTATTGCAATGAATTACAATTACGATTACAAGTTATTGCAATGAATTACAATTACGATTACAGATTATTGCAATGAAACTGCAAATTCATTTGCAATGAACGTCCTTGCTCTTGGTATCATATAGTTAAGACTTTAAATTGTGAAGATGGGAGTGTTACAAGTCCTGATGGTCAACTTGTAACACCGGTATTTGCGTTTAGTCATATATTCTAAGACCAAATCTTAATTTTTCTCCCCAATTTAGATTTAATTATTCGCCTTCTTACCTAGTAATGGTACCCTTCGTTTGTTATTTAAATCGTTTCAATTTGAAAAATATAAATTTATATTCCTGTAAATGTGTTGGAGATGCTGCCCTTTCTCTTGCCTTTTTTCCAAAAGTTTTCCATTAAAACGCTATGTTGTTGTAGTGAAACCTATTTAGCTGAAGTCCGTGTGTGAAAATCCTAATTTGCATTTCATGTTTAAATCCTGTAATCTTCGGCTCGCAAAATTGCCCTACAAATTTCATAATTTTTTCAATATTTGGTTACAATTTTAAATTTTCATTTTTCCATATTGTGTGCTTTTAATTGTATACCTTGTATATATATGTATATATTTTTGTCTAATGCTTCATTTTTCTGAATTTTTCAATTTTCCTTTTTGTGTGCTCTACTTGGACCAAAATTATCTCCGTTAGACTGTCAACCGTCAAGATTCATCGTATCAACATCCGTTATTACCACAAAATCATGACGTCAATGGAATATTGATCATTATGCAGTCAAAAAAGAAATATTGAAGAGAAAAATGGAAAATGAATAATTGGAAGTATTAGAACTATGACGCCAAAAAATGCACTATTACCTCTCTGTAAACAAATTGTTTGATTATGTTTTCTTAAGATTTTCGGAATACTGCTTTATCTTTTGTTCTTTGCTCAGAAGTGTACTATTATTTTTACTCTACTGATGCAAATATTGTAATTTTTTTTTCATTTTTACAATTAATGTTGAGTACGAGAGTGATTGTATCACGGGAAACCAGGAACTCTAAGACCTTCGAGGGAGCTCGGTGTCCTTGAGCTTCAGTCAAACGTCTTCGTGTTGTTTCTATTGCGACGTTTTTAAAACCAAACCAAACGTGACATGATATTAGCTCCTAAACCAAATTGTACTTAACAGTTCGAGAAATTAGTTTCTGTTAAAATTCTGAGTTTTATGTAGTGTTATCACAAAAAATTAGTAATATCCTTTAACGCCTGCTAGAAAAGAATTTAAAACAAATATTCTTCAAAAATTAAATCAAAGCTTTATTTTCATCAATAATTTTTTTTTAAATGTTTGATCGAATTTGTATCACAAAGTGAAATAAAAATGTTAGGCTCTTGGTTTTAATACAATTAAATCTTTACATAGTAGGTGAGCGCTACAGGCTAAGAATTTCTTTAAAAAAGAATTCCTCTATGAATCAACCTCTCATTCTTCCCCATATTCTATTTTTCTCTACTTTACCACATAATAAGATGTTCTTAAAGGCCTTTTAAGTTGTTTGCTCATTTAAAGAGTTTTGTTCCTTGAAGAGAAATTACATTTCACCTTTGTTACCCAAACTAAAGGGAAAATGTTTTATTTTAAACAACTCAAAGGACTTTTTATTCCTACGTAATTAACTTTGCACTCTTTTCTTAACAACCTTTGGATGTTTTTGAACAGGTTATTGTTTCTCCAATAATTATCATGTTCGCTAAGAAACGACCGCATTTTTCCTAGTTCAATATTGTACAGAAGCCAAGATAGCCTCTTTTTTTTGTCTGAGTCATTAGTGAATCTCTAGAAGTATGTTTAGAGTAGAGGATAATTTAATTTAAATAATGCATTTTAAAATTATGTTTTCATTATAAACTTTTTTTCAAGAAGGGAGAAAGAGTAAGAAGCATTTTTAATCGTAGAACTACATTAACTGGCACCTAAGGTAGCGTATCATGACGTGAAACCACATTCAGGATTTTCTTCATTTGATTACCGATGCTTACTTTTGTGAGGATTTGGATTTGGAACTAAATGGAGTTTCTCAAAATCATATAGAAGCTAGGATAAAATAACTAAATGGTATTGAAGTAAAATAATCTTAAGACTTTATTAAATTAAGTTTCATTCATTTCTTAAGTATTTTGTATAAAAACAACATTTCAAAATAATTTAAATAGAACAAATCTAGTATTTTTATTGCATCTTTCTGAATATTATTCTTTTATACATGAATCATCTAAGCGCATGGGTACCTGCCAAAATCATAAAAATGATATCATTGAAAAACAATGAAATAATTTGTTACTTTGTTGAAGAAAATATAAATATATCTTTGTAAAATATAGGTAACTTTGTACTAATATTTGCTTTGTACTTACATTTATAAAAGTCACACAGTTAAAATGAGGGGACGGTTGGTTTCTCTTTTCGATATTTGGGTGTAGCATGTCCCTTAATTCGAAATAAATTGGTATTCTCTTTAACATTTAGAAAAGTGGAACAACGAAATGATACAAAAATATATAATAGTGTTAAAATAGACAAAATAGAAATGATTAAGAAATATTTCTTCTATAAATTAATAATTATCTTTAAGGGAGAGAATTAAGGTAATGCGATAAAACTAAAATAAGTCCTGCTATCTCAGAAAAATAGCTTTAAAAAGAGAAAAGTGCACTCGATAAAGTGGCATTTGTTTGTCCTGTATTATATTTAATTTCTCCTTCACCAGAGAGGTGAAAAACTAGGCCATAACAGGAAACGTGTTGTCTCAGACACTGCACATCATTATAATTATTTTAAAATCATTTGTTTAAAATATGATCTTGTTATTTCACTTAAATGTTCTTTCAACTTCGAACCTTAAAAAAATGTATATTTTTTTAAAAAATAAAAACCTTTTTCGAGAAAATGTTTCCAGAGCTTTAGATGTTTCGATGAAAATCGTGTTCGGCAGTTAATTTTATAACTATAAATAAAAACGAATATGTAATGCATTAATTTTTGTTTTGTTTACATAACATATAAAGTATATTCCGAAGATGAAAAATCAATATAGTACAGAACAGAAATGTTTTGTTAGCACTTGAGCTATCGGTATTTTATATATTTCCTAGAAGAAACAATTGAGTTCAATTTGATCAAAGTAAGTTTCTGCAAGAGATAAACATAAATATGTTGTGTTTCTGTTTTTGCATGGGGGAAGGCACAAACAACATGTTTTTCTTGATTTTTTTTCCTTCAATGTTCGGCTCCACATCCTGAGACTCTGATTATTTTTCTAAAATCCATTTATACCCAGGCACAATTCTAGATTTATTCTTGGATTTTTAACTCTTGCATGTAGTAATTAATGGTAGATCAAATTTGTGAATTTCTTAACTATGCGTAAACTTTTTTGAATAAAACTTAGTGGTAAACTTAGAATTTACGTTAGTCTGGTAAGTCATTATTTTAGGAGCTGGAGTCTCAATATTACAAATAGCTTCAACGAATGACCATTGAAATTAATTTTTATCACCATCTCCACTAAAATCACTTCCAATTGCAGCTAAAATCTTTTGCAACTCTTTTGCGAAACGCGGGTTAAATAGATGAAACAGTTCCTTTGGAACTTCAGAGCCATATGTACTACTGTCAAAAATTGTAACACTGAAAGGGAGGAGTGGTCTCATAGACTGCATTTGAGAAATGCGATGGAATCTAACCAGTCGCACGTTCCAAAGCACTCTATTTTGAGGGGGTGATGTCCAAGGTCATAAAACAAGACGCTGGATGGAGAACTCTTTCTATTGGACTAAGCATGTAATTGGAGTGATGGGAAGAATATGTTGAGCAGTGTGTGAGACCACTTACCCCCTGATACGGGTGAAATACATAAAATTAGGCTGATCCGAAATTTGATGGCTGATGATAAATTTAGGCTGATAAAATTATAGATTCTAATTAGTGATTATAACAGCAGTATTTACATTGGGGGAATATCAACCTTTTGCTGAACTAAATATCTCCTAAAAATGTATTATGAGATGACGTTTTTCCCTCTCTCCGTCGACCACCAGTTGTGGCCATATTTCCCTCCTTCCCTTTTTGGTATATGTGTGTTGCTTCGTCTGCCTTTCGCCAGTGTGTTGCTGCTTATATACTTTCTCCTACACTCTGCTACATAAAAAGAGAAGAATTTCACTTCAGCTTTCCGTTGAGTGAACATCTGCATTGGGGACATTTCAACCCCGGTTGAGAAAGGGGAAGTGGTCAGTTTTGTCTACACTGTGAAAGATCGGAAAATATAGTCACCCTTCTCCATAATATAACTTGACTTTTTATGGAAATTAAATTGAAATGAAACGTTCGTCTACATTAGGAAATACTGATATATTTTTTAATACAATTAGTTTCTGTACAAATTTACTAGCGAAATGAAATAGTTTGTATAGAAAGCTATTAAAACATTTAGATATAAATTGCATTATTTTATTTTCAAAGATTAGCTAGGTCATATTAATTTCATTGAAATAATTTTTCACATTTCAAAATTAGGTACCAAATTCGGCAAAAAATGAAATAAAAGATAATTTTAAAACAAATAAAAGGTAAATGTATTAAGTAAAAAGGTAATTTTATAATAAAACTATTTCATCAACGCCAAAGCATTCCTGGCATGAGATAGCCTTTTCTACCCCAGAAACTAATTTAAATCGATGTGGCTGGCTGGTTTTAGTAACGTCGCACATGAAGCAATACCAGGGCTGTTGGCGACGTATCATAAAATTTTGAACCTCGTTCAAGAGATGAGGGTGCCTGAGATGTCTCTTCCTTTCCTAATTTCCACACCACACAGCGAGACTTTCAAAGAAATCCTCGATTTCGTTATAATAATCTCCGACATGGGCCCGAACCCAGTGTAAGTTGTAAAAATCAGAATAAGTTGCTAATTTTTCTTTAATGGAATGAAGAAAAGTAAATTTATTTCTGGTACTCTGTAGTAGCAATATAGATGATAAACTGTCGTAGCAAACAGAAACTTTGAAGTTATGAGAGACGGCCCACAAAACGGCAAATCCAATTGCTGAAAGCTCGGCATGGAAAACTGAATTATAAGAATTCAGTTTAAACATGTCGACTCGGTTTAGGAGAATTCGGTGGAAGACACACACGGCGAACCCAGTTTCGGTCCCGACCCTTAATCCGTCGGTGTAAATCTCCCAATCGAAGGGGTCTGAAAATTATTAAAAAAAATCATTTGGTTTTTAGGGTGAACAGCTCTCAGTGAAATATTTGAGTCGAATGGGATATTATTAATTAGGCGGGGGATTAGAATTATGCTGTTTCGAAATCTAATACTTAAGAAAATGAAACCTTAGGGTAAGATAAATAGAGGGAACCCCATCACTCAACGTGCAAAGCTGTAGAGGAAGACGTCCTACAGTCCGTGGTAATTTTTAAAGGTAAATTCTCTGAATGGAGGTTAACTTTATAATTTTTGAGGAGGGTTATTAGTGACGGACTTCGTAATTTGAACCTCGGCCAAATGATGAGGATTATACCTGAGTTGGAAACCCCTTCTTAACTTTCACCCCACGCAAAAGGGAGAGCTTTGGGCCCCTACAGATCTCAAGTACATCAGCCACCGCTACACGGCGGATCTTTAGTGACATCAAGGCTCGAATCCACAACTCAACGAAAACTGTCGGCCCGAAGCCATGACCACAAGGCTACCGCGGCTACGGAGCGGGAAGCAAACGGAAAAGTAAAAGTAATTCGTTTAAAATGTCTCTTATTATCAAAAGGTTGTGCAATTTTATTCACAAGAACAAAGATATAATAATTTATTGAAAAAGAATATTTTTTCACTTATTTACTAATTTGGAATTTCTTTTAGAATAGTTTTAATGAATACATTTTTCTTATTACTGGAAATTATTTCTAAGTGAAATGTTACAGTTTCTGAATTTTAAAGCAGTTGTTATTGATTCATGACGTTTCAAATTTCGGATCAATATTTTCTCAATTATGTC